>JAUJYZ010000839.1:0-150224 GCA_033675265.1 Actinostola sp. cb2023
CAGGAAACACATTGTAAAAAGTCTTTTATCGAAAAATGAAATGCTTCTTTGAATTAGTTAGTATTATGGTCCCGTTGTTTACAGTGACAGCCAATGAAAACATTCGCACGCTTTGTCTCATGAATATTTATAAGTCATGAATATTTGATAAGGTTTGTGTATATTAAAGTGCGAGGTTTGTTCGAAATTTTTGAATCTGTATTATTAATAAGAAATCATATGGTTTTATCTCGTGCAAATTTAGAATAAATTTGAACTCGTGGGTTTTTCAAAAAGCTCAAATTGCACTCGCCCGTAGCTTTGAAAACCCACTCGTTCAAATTTATTCCAAATTGCACTCGAAACCATATGATTTCCTATACATGGAAACTGTCTTAATCTGATTGGCTATTTACATTGTCTTTTGTTTTCTAGGCCAATCACAGAAAAGTATTTCAACTTTTTGCACTGGTGTTTCAACTTTTTTGCACTGGTGTTTCAAATAAATTGCACTGCTCTTAACCAATCAGCAGTGAGAAATTTTTGAATCTGTATTATTAGAGATGCAAAAGTACATGGCAGTGTGAGAAACCGAATGTAATGGCGCTGGTAACAACTCGCAGTTCCGCGCGCAGAAATTTAAAACATAATGAATCATGTGACTTTATTGTAGAATTGTAGTCTTTTCATCCGGACAACCTTTTTGAGAATGACTGTATAAACGCTTCATTTCAGTATTCTAATGACAAGAAGTTGGGGAGATAAATGGGCACTTTCGTGCAATTTGACAGGACAGACTGTTTTTAATAATGAACACATCGGTCAGTTTTGTCTTGATAGGACCCCAAATCGACATCTGCCACTAAGGTAATTCAGGCGTGGATCCAGACCGGTTAAAATTAGCAGTAATAAAGCTCTCTTGAATGTATAATGTGTTCATAAAAACCTGTTAAAGGTACAAAAACGGCCGGTGGCGGCAAACGGGAAAAACGGTCATTCGGAAAAACGGTCAATGTGTTTTCCTGGGTCCCGCTCCTGTACGAAGTCCGCCGCACGTAACTAGAGCTGTCTTTACTTGATCAAATATCCGATATTATGGCTGTTCCTCGGTGTTGCAGATCACCAGATGACGTCATGATTCTTAATTCTTGCACATATTCTGTTGCATTTCTCGGTGTATTTCGGATTATATATAGTTTACTATATATGTTACTTTTGAGCGGTACTCTAGCTAGCTACAGTATTTAAAATATACTCTAAATGTGTCCACAGAATACATAGACATTGCGTTATTTGTCAATATTTATTGCATGGTACGTCAAGTTTCATGCTACGGAACTAATTCATAGAATTATTAAAACTAAAATAATAATTTTCTGTCAGTTTGTCGGTGCTGACAGTTTACTGACAGAATGTGTCAGTTTTGTCAGCGTGTCAGCGTGTCAGTGCAAGGCCGGATATCGTAGCTTGAAAATCTTGTCAGTTTGTCAGCTGACAGTTTACTGACAGAATGTGTCAGTTTGTCAGCGTGTCAGCGTGTCAGTGCAAGGCCGGATATCGTAGCTTGAAAATCTTGTCAGTTTGTCAGTGCTGACAGTTTTCTGACAGAATGTGTCAGTTTGTCAGCTGACAGTTTGCTGACAGAATGTGTCAGTTTGTCAGCGTGTCAGCGTGTCAGTGCAAGGCCGGATATCGTAGCTTGAAAATCTTGTCAGTTTGTCAGCTGACAGTTTACTGACAGAATGTGTCAGTTTGTCAGCGTGTCAGCGTGTCAGTGCAAGGCCGGATATCGTAGCTTGAAAATCTTGTCAGTTTGTCAGTGCTGACAGTTTTCTGACAGAATGTGTCAGTTTGTCAGCGTGTCAGCGTGTCAGTGCAAGGCCGGATATCGTAGCTTGAAAATCTTGTCAGTGCTGACAGTTTGCTGACAGAATCTGTCAGTTTGTCAGCTGACAGTTTACTGACAGAATGTGTCAGTTTGTCAGCGTGTCAGCGTGTCAGTGCAAGGCCGGATATCGTAGCTTGAAAATCTTGTCAGTTTGTCAGTGCTGACAGTTTGCTGACAGAATCTGTCAGTTTGTTGGTGCTGACAGTCTACTGACAGAATGTGTCAGTTTGTCAGCGTGTCAGTGCAAGGCCGGATATCGTAGCTTGAAAATCTTGTCAGTTTGTCGGTGCTGACAGTTTGCTGACAGAATCTGTCGGGGCTGACAGTTTACTGACAGAATGTGTCAATTTGTCAGCGTGTCAGTGCAAGACATATCGTACCTTGAAAATTTGTCCATTTGTCACTGCCGTACCCATAGTAAACTATATATAAATCCGATATACACCGAGAAATGCAACAGAATATGTGCAAGAATTAAGAATCATGACGTCATCTGGTGATCTGCAACACCGAGAAACAGCTCGTATTATAGTTTCTCCCTAGCCTCGAGCTTTCTCTTCCAACCTTATAGACATCTTTATCAGTGGATATTTATATTTTTCTTTGTTAAATTGACTAACTCTACTGTGTCTTTTCTAGGGAAATAATATTCAACATGCTTAGTCAGTAAACTCAATTTGCATGTAGTATTTTATCCCTCTTTATTTGATTATATTTGTTCAAATATGTTCTACAATAATTGTTGTTTGTTTTCGTTGCTAACATTTCTAATATCTTGGATATATATGTTACTTCGTGGTTGTCATGGTGTACTTGCTTCATGCAGCGGGAAGTTCTTTTCCCCATAAGTAGATGAAGGATGCAACTCTTTATTGTTGGTAAAAGTGCGTTCATTCCCGTTTACAGGATCAGTGACGATAAACTGAAAGAAACACAAAAACGATATGAAGGATATAAAAGGTTAACGGGTTGTGTTTAGAAGTATAACCTTACCTTAGTTGGATACCATCCGGGCCCCGAACCGTGCGACCCATACGGATTGATATCCCAGTAATCGTACCAAATCGTCTCGATACGCCATTTTACTGAAGGTATCGTCCCTGAAGCGATATTTTCAAATCGTCAAATGAATCTAATTGAATATCGTATAAATTACTCTCTCTAGTGTTTGATTTATAACTAATTTATTTTATGTTTACTTACGAACTGTTTTCAAAGAGATTCGTAGACCCAGCGTCGTCAAGATCCAGCTCAAACTCCGATGAAATGCGTTGAGTTCCATGAAGTTTCATGTAGATAAAGCAGTCAGTCCCTGATCCAGACCAGACGTTGTACCAACTATCAGTCCTAGTCACAACCCTCACCTTGAAGTACCGGTCTGTACACATAAGAATATGAAATAAACGATCAAATGATGTAATTATAATATAATAAGTAGAGGGCGAGTGCAATTTTGATACTCTTTGAAAAAACACACTCGTGCAAATTATTTCCAAATTGAACTCGAACCCGTATGATTACCAATTTTCAAATAATATTCATGAAAAAAAGTAATTTGCATTGCAGTGCAAATTACCTTTCAACTGCACTGCTCTTAGCCAATCAGAATCGATTTTTTTTCCTCGTGAATATTATTATATCAATTAAATCAGTGAAAATCATGTACCTTGAAATAACTGAAAATAATTATTTGTACAGATGTTCTACAACACAACCCTCCCATAACACCACGTAAAATTGTTCAAAATAGACATAAAACATATATTATTATAGTTACTTACAGTTAGGGTTGGGGTTGCAACGGTACAGAGTGTTAACACGTTTGTAGTCCAACAGTGACAACCTTGTATCATCGTTACCTAACTTGGAACACCTTGAAGATGAGATCGTGACGGAGGATGGAGATTTGGCAAACGCTGTCCCCTTGTAATGCAAAATAGAGTCACAGTCATAAGGAATGCCCAAATCTTTTCCTGGAAAAATTTTGAAATTATCTTCTGTGCCTGTAAAAGAAATGAAACCATACAGTAGCCAAATTTAAAAACGTATTTTTGAATCAGGTCAAGAAATTGATATGCAACTTACCTGGCTTGATATTATCCTTGTGAATTGTTATATAATTGTCTCTGTCAGAACGACACTGCTCATGAAGGAAGTCCAGAATATGCATCATCTCGTGTAATACTTTGCCTTTCTTTCCCGCACAACTACCAGACAGGTAACAGGACTGCTTGCCGTTTCCCTGATATCCCACAGCGGCATGACATCTGATATGGATCAGCAAATAAATAATTCAATTCTTTATTTATGGCGGCCATAACTGAAAATATGGTCGAATACATTGATAGCCCGATTTTCAGACGGTTCACGTATCAAACGCTGTCGCTTCTCCGTCTGATTGCCTATTGTTTGAATTTTGAATAATCAATTGAGATATGCAAAGAATGAAATCGCTCGGAAAAAAACAATGATATCGATCGTAAAAAAAAACACTGAAAGGTAAACACTTCGGGGTTTTCTATCACACATGCATGTGATTTAGTAATTTGTTTGTGATGTGAGTCACGCCGAAATATGTCTTGTAAATCTTTATACTCAAGATTATCGTACAGTTCCTGCTACATCGACCATTTGGAACAATAATATATATTTGCATCAAAGCATGCCTAACGAAGATGAGGAAATACTTGAAGATGTCTTCATCGTTACAAGAACTTGTTGAAAATTTAAGAACATCAATAATAAACACAAATAGTCTTCAAATAAAGCGTATAAACAACGAGTCCTTGCCTATCGTGTTGCAGCGAAATTCTAGCTAGTGAACGAAGGGCGCCATCTGAAGTGATAAAGACTTACAAATACATATTTTCTTTCGATAAAGTTTTTGATTACTTATTTTTGCTCAGGAAAAAAGTTCTGGTATTCCAAAGACGATACAAGCTTTTCGCATGCACACCCTTCTAATTCGTCCGCCATTTTTACACTGATTTCATGCATTATTTGCATACCTCACTGAGAATACTACAAGGCTCGCCTTGACTGGTCACAATTCAAACAATAGTAGAAAACAAGGGCAATCAGACGGGAATTGGGGAGGAAGCGACAACGTATGACACGTGAACCGTCTGAAAAATCATGATAGTTGATGGACAGATATTATTGGTTGAATGTCGAATGATATGATGGAAGAATGATAGTGTGTATCGTTTTATAAGACACTAACCCGCTGCCACTTTGAAAGGACACATAGTTGCTTTTTGAGACACGTGGTACAAATCGAATGCACGTCTTGGCATTGAAGACTTCAATTGCTCTTTGAAGGACTTCAGAATTAACTAACGAATCGAACGATTTTTTGTTATTTCATGATCATCACATGTGGAGTGGAGTGGAGTGGAGTGAAGTGAAGTGGAGTGGAGTGGAGTGGAGTGGAGTGGAGTGGAGTGGAGTGGAGTGGAGTGGAGTGGAGTGGAGTGGAGTGGAGTGGAGTGGAGTGGAGTGGAGTGGAGTGGAGTGGAGTGGAGTGGAGTGGAGTGGAGTGGAGTGGAGTGGAGTGGAGTGGAGTGGAGTGGAGTGGAGTGGAGTGGAGTGGAGTGGAGTGGAGTGGAGTGGAGTGGAGTGGAGTGGAGTGGAGTGGAGTGGAGTGGAGTGGAGTGGAGTGGAGTGGAGTGGAGTGGAGTGGAGTGGAGTGGAGTGGAGTGGAGTGGAGTGGAGTGGAGTGGAGTGGAGTGGAGTGGAGTGGAGTGGAGTGGAGTGGAGTGGAGTGGAGTGGAGTGGAGTGGAGTGGAGTGGAGTGGAGTGGAGTGGAGTGGAGTGGAGTGGAGTGGAGTGGAGTGGAGTGGAGTGGAGTGGAGTGGAGTGGAGTGGAGTGGAGTGGAGTGGAGTGGAGTGGAGTGGAGTGGAGTGGAGTGGAGTGGAGTGGAGTGGAGTGGAGTGGAGTGGAGACCCATCACTTTGAGTGTAAGGGATAGTGACAAGATAACACTTACCACTTTGTGTGTAAGGTATAGTGACAAGATAACACTAACCACTTTGCGTGTAAGGTAGATTGACAAGATAACACTTACCACTTTGAGTGTAAGGTATAGCGACAAGATAACACTTAGCACTTTGAGTGTAAGGAATAGTGACAAGATAACACTTACCACTTTGAGTGTAAGCTATAGTGATAAGATAACACTTACCACTTTGAGTGTAAGGTATATAGTGACAAGATAACACTTACCACTTTGTGTAAGGTATATAGTGACAAGATAACACTTACCACTTTGTGTAAGATATAGAGACGAGATAACACTTACCACTTTTAGTGTACTAAGGTATAGTGACAAGATAACATTTACCACTTTGTGTAAGGTATAGTGACAAGATAACACTTACCACTAGTTGTGTGTAAGGTAGAGTAACAAGATAACACTTACCACTTTGCGTGTAAGGTAGATTGACAAGATAACACTTACCACTTTGAGTGTAAGGTATAGCGACAAGATAACACTTAGCACTTTGAGTGTAAGGAATAGTGACAAGATAACACTTACCACTTTGAGTGTAAGCTATAGTGATAAGATAACACTTACCACTTTGAGTGTAAGGTATATAGTGACAAGATAACACTTACCACTTTGTGTAAGGTATATAGTGACAAGATAACACTTACCACTTTGTGTAAGATATAGAGACGAGATAACACTTACCACTTTTAGTGTACTAAGGTATAGTGACAAGATAACATTTACCACTTTGTGTAAGGTATAGTGACAAGATAACACTTACCACTAATTGTGTGTAAGGTAGAGTAACAAGATAACACTTACCACTTTGAGTGTAAGGGATAGTGACAAGATAACACTTACCACTTTGAGTGTAAGGTTTAGTAACAAGATAACACTTACCATTTTGTGTATGGTAGAGTGACAAGATAACACTTAGCACTTTGAGTGTAAGGATTAGTGACAAGATAACACTTAGCACTTTTAGTGTACTAAGGTATAGTGACAAGATAACATTTACCACTTTGTGTAAGGTATAGTGACAATATAACACTTACCACTAATTGTGTGTAAGGTAGAGTGACAAGATAACACTTACCACTTTGAGTGTAAGCTATAGTGATAAGATAACACTTACCACTTTGAGTGTAAGGTATATAGTGACAAGATAACACTTACCACTTTGTGTAAGATATAGAGACGAGCTAACACTTACCACTTTTAGTGTACTAAGGTATAGTGATAAGATAACATTTACCACTTTGTGTAAGGCATAGTGACAAGATAACACTTACCACTAATTGTGTGTAAGGTAGAGTAACAAGATAACACTTACCACTTTCAGTGTAAGGGATAGTGACAAGATAACACTTACCACTTTGTGTGTAAGTTATAGTGTCAAGATAACACTAACCACTTTGCGTGTAAGGTAGATTGACAAGATAACACTTACCACTTTGAGTGTAAGGTATAGTGACAATATAACACTTACCACTTTGAGTGTAAGCTATAGTGATAAGATAAGACTTACCACTTTGAGTGTAAGGTATATAGTGACAAGATAACACTTACCACTTTGTGTAAGATATATAGTGACAAGATAACACTTACCACTTTGTGTAAGATATAGAGACGAGATAACACTTACCACTTTTAGTGTACTAAGGTATAGTGACAAGATAACATTTACCACTTTGTGTAAGGTATAGTGACAAGAT
Source organism: Actinostola sp. cb2023 (assembly GCA_033675265.1). Taxonomy (NCBI): domain Eukaryota; kingdom Metazoa; phylum Cnidaria; class Anthozoa; order Actiniaria; family Actinostolidae; genus Actinostola; species Actinostola sp. cb2023. The sequence continues at coordinate 7,575 of JAUJYZ010000839.1, forward strand.
AACACTTACCACTAATTGTGTGTAAGGTAGAGTAACAAGATAACACTTACCACTTTGAGTGTAAGGGATAGTGACAAGATAACACTTACCACTTTGTGTGTAAGTTATAATGTCAAGATAACACTAACCACTTTGCGTGTAAGGTATAGTGACAAGATAACACTTACCACTAATTGTGTGTAAGGTAGAGTAACAAGATAACACTTACCACTTTGAGTGTAAGGGATAGTGACAAGATAACACTTACCACTTTGTGTGTAAGTTATAGTGTCAAGATAACACTAACCACTTTGCGTGTAAGGTAGATTGACAAGATAACACTTACCACTTTGTGTAAGATATATAGTGACAAGATAACACTTACCACTTTGAGTGTAAGCTATAGTGATAAGATAAGACTTACCACTTTGAGTGTAAGGTATATAGTGACAAGATAACACTTACCACTTTGTGTAAGATATATAGTGACAAGATAACACTTACCACTTTGTGTAAGATATAGAGACGAGATAACACTTACCACTTTTAGTGTACTAAGGTATAGTGACAAGATAACATTTACCACTTTGTGTAAGGTATAGTGACAAGATAACACTTACCACTAATTGTGTGTAAGGTAGAGTGACAAGATAACACTTACCACTTTGAGTGTAAGCTATAGTGATAAGATAACACTTACCACTTTGAGTGTAAGGTATATAGTGACAAGATAACACTTACCACTTTGTGTAAGATATAGAGACGAGCTAACACTTACCACTTTTAGTGTACTAAGGTATAGTGATAAGATAACATTTACCACTTTGTGTAAGGCATAGTGACAAGATAACACTTACCACTAATTGTGTGTAAGGTAGAGTAACAAGATAACACTTACCACTTTCAGTGTAAGGGATAGTGACAAGATAACACTTACCACTTTGTGTGTAAGTTATAGTGTCAAGATAACACTAACCACTTTGCGTGTAAGGTAGATTGACAAGATAACACTTACCACTTTGAGTGTAAGGTATAGTGACAATATAACACTTACCACTTTGAGTGTAAGCTATAGTGATAAGATAAGACTTACCACTTTGAGTGTAAGGTATATAGTGACAAGATAACACTTACCACTTTGTGTAAGATATATAGTGACAAGATAACACTTACCACTTTGTGTAAGATATAGAGACGAGATAACACTTACCACTTTTAGTGTACTAAGGTATAGTGACAAGATAACATTTACCACTTTGTGTAAGGTATAGTGACAAGATAACACTTACCACTAATTGTGTGTGTAAGGTAGAGTAACAAGATAACACTTACCACTTTGAGTGTAAGGGATAGTGACAAGATAACACTTACCACTTTGTGTGTAAGTTATAATGTCAAGATAACACTAACCACTTTGCGTGTAAGGTATAGTGACAAGATAACACTTACCACTAATTGTGTGTAAGGTAGAGTAACAAGATAACACTTACCACTTTGAGTGTAAGGGATAGTGACAAGATAACACTTACCACTTTGTGTGTAAGTTATAGTGTCAAGATAACACTAACCACTTTGCGTGTAAGGTAGATTGACAAGATAACACTTACCACTTTGTGTAAGATATATAGTGACAAGATAACACTTACCACTTTGAGTGTAAGCTATAGTGATAAGATAAGACTTACCACTTTGAGTGTAAGGTATATAGTGACAAGATAACACTTACCACTTTGTGTAAGATATATAGTGACAAGATAACACTTACCACTTTGTGTAAGATATAGAGACGAGATAACACTTACCACTTTTAGTGTACTAAGGTATAGTGACAAGATAACATTTACCACTTTGTGTAAGGTATAGTGACAAGATAACACTTACCACTAATTGTGTGTAAGGTAGAGTAACAAGATAACACTTACCACTTTGAGTGTAAGGGATAGTGACAAGATAACACTTACCACTTTGTGTGTAAGTTTATAATGTCAAGATAACACTAACCACTTTGCGTGTAAGGTATAGTGACAAGATAACACTTACCACTAATTGTGTGTAAGGTAGAGTAACAAGATAACACTTACCACTTTGAGTGTAAGGGATAGTGACAAGATAACACTTACCACTTTGTGTGTAAGTTATAGTGTCAAGATAACACTAACCACTTTGCGTGTAAGGTAGATTGACAAGATAACACTTACCACTTTGTGTAAGATATATAGTGACAAGATAACACTTACCACTTTGTGTAAGATATAGAGACGAGATAACACTAACCACTTTGTGTGTAAGGTAGAGTAACAAGATAACACTTACCACTAATTGTGTGTAAGGTAGAGTAACAAGATAACACTTACCACTTTGAGTGTAAGGGATAGTGACAAGATAACACTTACCACTTTGTGTGTAAGTTATAGTGTCAAGATAACACTAACCACTTTGCGTGTAAGGTAGATTGACAAGATAACACTTACCACTTTGTGTAAGATATATAGTGACAAGATAACACTTACCACTTTGAGTGTAAGCTATAGTGATAAGATAAGACTTACCACTTTGAGTGTAAGGTATATAGTGACAAGATAACACTTACCACTTTGTGTAAGATATATAGTGACAAGATAACACTTACCACTTTGTGTAAGATATAGAGACGAGATAACACTTACCACTTTTAGTGTACTAAGGTATAGTGACAAGATAACATTTACCACTTTGTGTAAGGTATAGTGACAAGATAACACTTACCACTAATTGTGTGTAAGGTAGAGTAACAAGATAACACTTACCACTTTGAGTGTAAGGGATAGTGACAAGATAACACTTACCACTTTGTGTGTAAGTTATAATGTCAAGATAACACTAACCACTTTGCGTGTAAGGTATAGTGACAAGATAACACTTACCACTAATTGTGTGTAAGGTAGAGTAACAAGATAACACTTACCACTTTGAGTGTAAGGGATAGTGACAAGATAACACTTACCACTTTGTGTGTAAGTTATAGTGTCAAGATAACACTAACCACTTTGCGTGTAAGGTAGATTGACAAGATAACACTTACCACTTTGTGTAAGATATATAGTGACAAGATAACACTTACCACTTTGAGTGTAAGCTATAGTGATAAGATAAGACTTACCACTTTGAGTGTAAGGTATATAGTGACAAGATAACACTTACCACTTTGTGTAAGATATATAGTGACAAGATAACACTTACCACTTTGTGTAAGATATAGAGACGAGATAACACTTACCACTTTTAGTGTACTAAGGTATAGTGACAAGATAACATTTACCACTTTGTGTAAGGTATAGTGACAAGATAACACTTACCACTAATTGTGTGTAAGGTAGAGTAACAAGATAAAACACTTACCACTTTGAGTGTAAGGGATAGTGACAAGATAACACTTACCACTTTGTGTGTAAGTTATAATGTCAAGATAACACTAACCACTTTGCGTGTAAGGTATAGTGACAAGATAACACTTACCACTAATTGTGTGTAAGGTAGAGTAACAAGATAACACTTACCACTTTGAGTGTAAGGGATAGTGACAAGATAACACTTACCACTTTGTGTGTAAGTTATAGTGTCAAGATAACACTAACCACTTTGCGTGTAAGGTAGATTGACAAGATAACACTTACCACTTTGTGTAAGATATATAGTGACAAGATAACACTTACCACTTTGTGTAAGATATAGAGACGAGATAACACTTACCACTTTTAGTGTACTAAGGTATAGTGACAAGATAACATTTACCACTTTGTGTAAGGTATAGTGACAAGATAACACTTACCACTAATTGTGTGTATGGTAGAGTGACAAGATAACACTTAGCACTTTGAGTGTAAGGAATAGTGACAAGATAACACTTAGCACTTTTAGTGTACTAAGGTATAGAGACGAGATAACACTTACCACTTTTAGTGTACTAAGGTTTAGTAACAAGATAACACTTACCACTTTGTGTATGGTAGAGTGACAAGATAACACTTAGCACTTTGAGTGTAAGGTATAGTAACCAGATAACACTTACCACTTTGAGTGTAAGGTATAGTGACAAGATAACAGTTACCACTTTGAGTGTAAGGTATAGTGACAAGATAACACTTACCACTTTGAGTGTAAGATACATAGTGACAAGATAACACTTACCACTTTGAGTGTAAGGTATAGTGACAAGATAACACTTACCACTTTCAGTGTAAGGTATAGTAACAAGATAACACTTACCACTTTGAGTGTAAGGCATAGTGACAAGATAACACTTACCACTTTGTGTGTAAGGTATAGTGACAAGATAACACTAACCACTTTGAGTGTAAGGTATAGTGATAAGATAACACTGACCGCTTCGAGTGTAAGGTATAGTGACAGTATCGCCACTTTTGGGCCACTCGTATTCTTTGTCATCAAAGGGCTGTCTTTTAACCCGCTTGTCATCGCTTGTGTACCTGTGCTTAGGAAGAACCATGTCTCCCACAAGTATTTCATCTGAAAGCAATAAATGCCATATTAAATCTGATCAGCATTAAATAAATGTCAAAGTTCCAAAAACATCCATCATACCATCCGATAAAATCACGTCCTCTGGATCATTCTCATCTACTTGAACTGGAGGACCTGTCAAGAGAATATGTACAATATATATTGTACATGTTGATTGTTTCCAACTTTCTATTGTCGATGTCGGGTAAAGTTCAAGAATCCCTTCGTCGGATTCATTAATCCTTCTTCGGTTTGGAGGTCAAGGGGGTCGAGGACATCTCAACATTTGAAAGCGATTATTCATTCTGCGTCAAGAACGTAATAATCAAAATCGAAATCGTCTGCCAATTTGTTGGCACTCGTTTAGATAATTGTACTCGATTTTTCTTTATTGTACTCTACTGATCGGATACAGTTGGATAATAATCGTTATAACCATAATTAATTAATTTACAGATTTTTACATTTATGGCAACAGCTTCCTTTAAGAAATATAAAAGGTTTTTCGTGTTTGCATAGCCTGATGCAAACACGAGGGGAAATTTGGGAGAAGTCAAGTGCTGATGTGTGAAACCGAGCCGAAGGCGACGGAGACGTTGTTGGCTGGTTTATCTCGCAATTAAATTAAAAATAAACAGACAATGAAGTTATTTTATCACTGTAGACTCTATCTTTCATGGGGTCGCGGTAAAACGTGGAAACGGAAAGGCGGAAAGCGGAAAGCGGAAAGTCGGTAAAATGCGGAAAGCGGAAAGTCGGTAAAACGCGGAAAGCTAAACACGAATATACCAATCCGTACCCCTCTCCCGGTCCTTCAATTTTTACCTTCCCAGTCCCCCTGAGCTGTTCACAGGCGACCTTTGGTCTGATCTGGGATACGTCAATGATAGCACATGTTCATGTCACCAAAGTTCTGGGTAGGTAGAAATGGTAAATTCGTCACTTTCCCATAGCAACACGATGTCCACTGATTGGTCAACAGATCAAGGTAGTTTCTGTTTACAGATACCTGAGAATCGGATTTTTTTACTCTGCAAACACGAGGTCGTTATTAGCGTTCTTTGACATGCTGCTCGTCGATGCCAGGCAGGTATGTGCTCTCGATCGCTTTATTTTGATTGCTTTTCTGATTTAAGAAGTGCATGGGTTTATGTTTTAAAGTGCTATATACCTGAGTGTCATGAATATTAACCCGGCTATTAACCCCCAAGTATTTTACATGATATGACCCCTGAAGTCCATGAATAAGCATGAATGTCAGCCGCGTCCCTCTAAGTTTACTCATGGGTACTGTAAGCGGTATGTTTAAAATTGAGAAACTTAGGTTTAGTGATGGCAAGATCTGTAGATTTGTTAAAATCGGTAGAGCATTCATTGCAGGATGACATAGCGTGATGAGTGACCAATTTAATAATCTTGCTTTTGTGAATCATTATCAACAACCATTAATTGCCTCGACTCATCTCCGCGAGTCCACGAAAGGTCGAACCTATGTAACGCGGCAAGTAAACACCTTTGGGATCTAACGTAGGTGTCCGCTTATTACGGGAGGTTAACAAAAATCATCAGGGAAGGTCGGGAAGGGAAGGGAGCTAAAAAGCGATCCAAGGTTATTTGTATTTTTTATATTTTTAGATCTGAATTATTGTTGATGATCCGTTAACGATGTCTGACGACGACAATCCGAGAAAAAAAAGGGTAAGAATAAAATAACTTCATATCGAAGCACAGGTAGCCCAAGTTCAACATTTGTATAAGAGAATGTATGGGAATTATTCAATGGTCGATTTTCAGCGTAAATATTGAATAAATGTTATTGTAACTTACTATGTGTCTTGAAGCCAGTTCCTGCCAATGTCTGGAGCGAGTTTCAGAATTTTTCAGAATTTTTCCCCTCCCCTATCACAAACCAATACCATGGCTAAAAGATCCACTAACCCTCCCTCGGCTTCGGGGATATTTAATCACTATATAATATCCCTCAGTGCCGTGGTATTACTTATAATAAATAGAGGTTATTTACCGACTGGGAGGTCCGTACAGGGAAAAACTGTGCCTGAGGTCTTGAAAGTGCTGACCGAGGCCGAAGGCCCGAGGTCAGCACTTTCAAGACCGAGGGCACAGTTTTTCCCTGTACGGACCGACCTAAGTCGGTAAATAACTTATTTATTTTTTTCCAAGCAAGCGAAAACTAAAACATTTTTTGTCGCACGACTTTTATTTGTTTACATCTTGCTGAAACAATACAATGGCATTGACGTCATTCGTTCCCAAATATGGAAAATTACAAGTGTCTGTGAACTCTGTCACTTTCATTCATGAAACACGAGGCGTGTTTTGTACGTGCTTTTAAAGCAAAACTAGGCTCAATTTACAAAGAAAAGCACGATCTAACTGTCCTAACTGTCTTCAACTTCCAAGGCAAATCAATCGGTGTCCTGAACACTTTCGTCGACACGCTTTCGTTTAGCTTCACTGCTGTGAACGTCGACTCTCTTGGAATCAGTGATCAAGTTGAAGTTGAAAGTACAACCTTCAAATTTACCGATGGTAGCACTTGAAAATACACCACCACAAGCAGATTTTATCACATCTTCTTCACCTTGTACGGAGAGTGATGTTGTGCTCATGGCCTGAGTAGAACTTGTACTTTGGGTGTTCGTAGCATTGGATGTTGACGAACGACTAAGAACCATTGACATTTGTCGTTGATGCGAAGTAGATGCAGACTTGTAGGCGTCAAGACTCTTCAGGTTCTTATGGCCACTTAGCTGAGCTACGTAGTTTTCAGGGATGCCAGCGTCCATTAGGCGTGAGATGCATGTTTTTCTAACGGAATGGTTACTGACATTGCCAGGCAAACCAACGGCTTGAGCAGCACTCACCAAAAATTTCCCGATGGAATTCTTTCCTAAAGGGCTGTTTGAATACCATATTCCTGAGCCTTCTTTTCTCTTATGGTTTACTGCCAAAAAGAATGGAGAATCTGGCTTTTTCATCGCTTCAGGTCGATGACTTGCGAAGGCCTTGTACAGCTTTACTGGACATCGTTCGTTGTTTGTGGGGTGAGCTGTTGGACTGAAAGCTCTTTGGTGGCCATCTCCGTGTCTTGTTTTGGACCCTCGCTCAGCTCTCCAAACTAGGATTTCAGTTCCAGTTTCTGGATCTTTATCAAGGCTTACATCGCCCCATTTTAACTTTCTGGACTCGTCTCGAGCTCTGAATCCAAAATGGAGGGAAAATGCCCACCAAATGGTTCTCTGAAGTACTTCGGGGTTATGGTCTCCAAACTGCCCTTTCTCAAACAACAAGTCCTCTTCAGCTTCGGTCATAATTCTTGCAGCTTGAGGACGATTACCTTTGGCATGGATTTCAACTAGCTGACGCTTCTTTGCTACGAGAACTTCCCGACTTGTTGAACTCCTGGTCTTTAAACAAATTCAAAGGAGAGTTCTTGTTGTTAAGATACCTTTGGATACTTCTGTGTATCGATGTCAGTGACGAAGGCTCGTACTCGCCGCCATTTTTTTTTCTTCACGTTCATGAAGAACCTACAGAGCAGGACATTCATCTCAACAGCAGGTATTTCCTCGATTTCCCTGTTCTCGTTGTTTGAAGAACAGAACTTTTTCCATATTCCTATGTCATAATCGGTTTTTTTTCTTAGTTGTCTCGGGTCTTTGGTCCTCGATAAACTCTTGGATATCTTGTGATATGCTGTCGTCGTTTCTTGTAGTTGTAGTTGTAGCGTTTTCGTTTTCTTTATCCCTTTCGGGATAGTAAAATTCACTGTCACTGTGATATGACATTGAGTGAATAAAATGTACACTGAGAAAACAACCGCCTAGTGAATGTTGTTGTTATTTATACTGTTGCTTTTTGCTGTTTTGTTATTGTTACGAGCGTTTGTTGTTGTGAGCGGGCCGGTTTTCGCGGTCCGGTTTTCGGGGTCCGGATGGGAAAATCCGGCCCGCTCTCAAACCAATCAGAGCGCGCGATTTCTTAGGATACCGGACCGAAAAAAAAAAAAAATGCACATACTGGCATGAACTCAAGCATAAAACGGTATGGAATGATGTGCACATAACAGCAACAAACAAACAAACAACAAATTAAAATTATATTAACCAGTTGGATATCAGAAATAAGCAAAACTACTAACATCCTCCAAAAACTCTTGGAAGAATCATGTCTCGCACTACACTTTGATCTGAATACAACATACAATGTACTTGTATCAAAACAATGATTACAATAAAACATCCCAGTGAATAATGTCCAACATACCACGAACTGAGATCTTGTTCTCAGGAACATCTTCATCAATCTGCCGTGGAGGACCTGCATGAGAATACATTGTGAATGTACACTGGCATGAACTCAAGCATTAAACGGTATGGAATGTACAGCAACGGACAAAGAAACAAACAACAAAATGATATCAACCAATTAGATATCAAAAATACGCATAACTAACACCCTCCAAAACATTCAAAACTGACAATGCGAACTTCGTCCGATACCTGTTTCCTTCTTAGGGGGAGAGCCTCCAATGACCACAATAGATACAGCAACAAGTACGAGAGTCACCAAAAGCCTTACCATCGTGTTTATACAAGGACTGATGTCGCTCGTGTGAAGGTCTACTCGAATGTAGTTGTATTTATATCCAACATTTAACACTCAAGCTAGGAACAAAGTCATGGTAATTAAGCTTGTGATTTGTATAACGAACAGTCGTGTTTTCTTGCTATAAATGACTCCTACCAACAATGATTTGTATTTATAATTACAACTGAAATTTTAGTCATTAGAAAATCATTAAATATCCACAGTGTGAAGCATTATCATATCAACTACAATTACATGTGTATATCATATAGTGTTATTGTTGTGGCCGTATGGCTGTTTGTTTCTGTTTCTCACGATTTGGATATTTTAACGGTTTTTATATAGTATAATAACATAAACTATGTGTACCTCCCAAGAACGCGAGATTTGATTGGTTGCTGAGCGTGCATTATTGTGTTATAGAAGCACGGAGCAGCGAAAACAAAGCAGAAAGCTTGTTTAAAACTAGATTTATATTATAAAGCGAATAGAAGATGACTCTCCGTGCTTCTATACAAAAATAATGCACTTCTGAGGTCTTGAAAGCTGCTGAATGCACTCGGGTTCCGATCGTGAATCCACTAGCAGCTTTCAAGACCTCAGCGTGCATTATTTTTGTATAGAAGCACGGAGAGTCATCTTCTATTAGTTAATCAGTATACTGCTATTAGATAGATACATTCGCTTTATTCATAACATGTTATCAGTTCAACGGTCATGCGTGCACTTTCGAACGTGTAGACCAAACTTCAATTGTACTTTAAGGCAGCAATAATAATAATGCAAATCAATACGGATAAAAGAAACGAAAAACCGCCAAAGAAAACAAATATTTAAAAAAAAGTTAAGTAAACATTTAATAAGATTTTTGTTCCAGGATTTAAACGATGAGATTTGCAAACATAAAGCAGTTAAAAGACGGCCGCTTTCCATTGAACTTGAACTCTTAATTAGCTACTGATATTAAAAGTTTCTCGTTATTATTAAATAAATAGATGATATAGCTCTCCGTGTTTCTATACCAAAGTAATGCACGCTGAGATGTTGTAAAAATGTGTGGATGCAGGAGTGAAAATCAACTATAATAATAATAATAATAATAATAATAATAATAATAATAATAATAATAATAATAATAATAATAATAATAATAATAATAATAATAATAATAATAATAATAATAATAATAATAATAAAATAATAATAATAATGGTTTATTGCACAATATATCCACAGCTCTTCACTCTTCACTAACCTAACTACAGTCAATGTCGACATTAAGGTTGTCCCGGCCACCTCGGAAAAGCACATTTGCACTTTAACACATTTACACATTTGCACTTTTACAAGCGCTGAAATACAATTCTCCACCTGAAATCTTCTGTATACGGCCGCGGCATTCTTATGGCAGTATACTCATGTCTGCTGAATCTATCGACTCTGAATTTCACGTGCGCAAAACGAATATTACACGTGATGTTGCGAATGTGTAAATGTACAAATGTGTAAACGTGCTTTTCCGAGGTGGACAACCTTCATGACATTGACTGTATATACAAAAAATATTAACAATTGAATTATGAATATAAATGTATTCAACTGTATTCAGCAGATTTTCGTGACATTAGAATCCGACTAATGTTGTATAAAAACACGAGGGGGTCAATGATCTTCTATTCATGGCATGGCATAAAAAAAATCAAAGTAAATTGTACAGTTAGCGGACAGCCCTTTGAAGACGAAAAAATTTGTTTTAAATTCTGGACGGTCACTGAGTCTGTCAAAATGATGCTTTCTGTTCTGTTTTCTGGATTTTTATTTATGTTGTCATTCTTCCCGATGACTTTCTATTCAGTGTTGATATTTACTGCTGAACTGACTAAGCTAGTGTACTGGTTCTGATGCGGCGAGAATAAGACACATGTCAGGGAGTTAAAATCCCCAATAAACATTAATAAATAATTGTATTGTAAGAGATATAATAATTGGCCCAGTAAAGGTGAGGGCTAAAATGAAACGCAAAATGAAGTAACATTTGGAAATCGAAAATAGGAACGGGGAGGAGTAACCTTGACTCTGAGCATAGTCTGGTCGTAATATTTAGCAAGCCAGCTATTTGTACTCAAGGATAAATAAAAAACAGCTACGTAAACATTTAAGAATTTTGTTCCAGGACTTACATGAGATTTGCAAACATAAAGCAGCTAAAAGACGGCCGCTTTCCATTGAACTTGAACTCTTAATTAGCTACTGATATTAAAAGTTTCTCGTTATTATCAAATAAATAGATGATCGCTTTCCGTGTTTCTATGCCAAAGTAATGCACGCTGAGATGTTGTAAAACTGTGTGGATGCAGGAGTGAAAATCAACTGTATTCATCAGCTTTTCGTGACATTCGCATCCCACTAATGTTGTATAAAAACACGAGGGGGTGATCTTCTATTCGTGGCATGACATAAAAAAATACATATAATAAAGTAAAATGTAAAATATATTTGTTCGGGAACCAACCTTTGCCCTTTGAAGACGCAACATTTGAGCGATAGCAAACAACACATTGTATGACGGTGAAAGCTGAGCCTATGTTGATGGTGGCCTCTGATTTGGTGGCCTGTGGATTTGTTAACTGTTTCTCCGCATTGTTTTGATATTAACGGTTTGTATAGTATCGGTTATATACTACTATTAATACTCCATATTGCCTCTTTGCCAGATGAAATCAGTGAGTTCAGTGCAAACTGTCTGTACAACATTGCCACCAGGAAAACGTGATGTCGTATGGAAATCCTCTATGCAGTAGCTTAGATGACGCATGCAGTAAAACGCATTTTTAGCTGAAATAATAATGCACTATAATACAGCCAAACAAATAAAAGAAAATAACATAAAAAGTTAGTTAAGTAAACGGTTTTAATATATTTTCAAATATAAACGAGTTAAAAGACGAGCGCTTTTTATTTAACCCAACCATTTGCCTTTGTGATCTCTTTGAAAGACCCGTTTTATTATGGTATTATATGGAATAGAAAGAGCCCGACTGTTTCGGTTTAGTACAACAAGCATGCTGCTTAGTACGTTGTCTGTACAAGCATTTTATTAGTATTTCAATATCTTAGCATGATTTTTTTACTACTTAATATTTGAAAATAGGAAAAGTAGAACTGTTTTAGGAGACATGCTATCGAGAGACTACATGTTGTGATATCGCCAAAACCTTGATACAAAAAAATATATTTGTTCGGGAACCAAACTTTGATGGCAAAGTTGCAGTAGCATGATCTAATGCAAGGACAAAATCGAAACTTGCAAATCAACAATGCACTTTGATTCATATTTTCAAACTAGACAAAATAGATCATGTGACGCAATTACAAAAGTGTTGCAATTGCTCGGTGGATTGAGCGGAAACATTTTTCTTTACAAAGTCGAAAGAGATTTATTGAAAATTAAGAAATAACTATAGAAAAACCTTTTTAAGATGAAATATTTCTTCACTCTCAGAGATACGATTTATGTTAAAAAAAAGTATCTCATTGTTAAAAGATGAAGAATACAATCCTTTGATAATCCGCTGGTCAATAAGCCACTTCACGCTTTCGTCCGCCATTTTGAATTGGGGCAAACGCGCGTAAATTAATAGAAATCTGGATCACTTTGACTTCCCATAACTCCGCTCCTTTTTTTTTGGATTTTCAAAATTTTAACTTCGGTAATCAGCAGGCATGCATGTCAGTTGTTGGACTGCAAATAAAACCAATGTATGTGTTTTAATTACCTTTTACGAGTCAATCTTCTTTTCAAGAATGTATCTTAAAATTCCGAACGTTTTATTTTGAAAACAAATTCGCTCGATTTGTAGCCGTCTAATACCCATCATATTATAGGTCGTAAATCAGAAATAAACCATTTTTTTTTTAATGGTATTTTTTGGAAATCCAACGAAATCGAGCGGAGTTACGGCAAGTCAAAGTGATCCAGATTGATATAAATTTCCGCGCGTTTGCCCCAATTCAAAATGGCGGACGAAAGAAAGAAGTGGCGCCTTATTATTATCGCAGAGTAGTTCCTTGATGGAATAGACAGCCACACGGGCTCCGCTATTGTCCTTAAAATTGTATTACTTTGTACTGAATAGAGCAGTTTGATGTGTTTTAGTACAGGCATGTTGCTTATTTGTCTTCAAGTTTTAAAATCATATTTCATAATTTTAATTTACTACCTTTTATTGTATAGAAGATATGAACACGCTGCTTGTAGCAAAACGACTTCGCGCGCATCGCACAGAAATTTGTGTCACATCCGGGATATTATCCTAATTATATGCTAGACCCATTCCCATTACGGCACTCGGCCACTCGATCTTCGTAATATTTACAGTAAAATCGAAGAAAGTCAATGTTTAGGCTGTCATTTACAAATGAACCAGTGATCTACGATAAATTGTAACAACGGAATACAAAATACTTGCGACTGAAGTTTACTTGCCAAGTTATCGATTGTAAATATCCTTTCGTCTTCTTGCGACTTTTTCAGGGTGAATGTCGGGTCTCCGTAGTGTTGAAATGTATGGGATTTCATCATGCCAGCAGTTCGATCGATTCCTGTTGCTCAGCCTTGCGAAATACAATAATTGTAACACTCGAATTTTGGTGCCCCGACATAGCTGGATTGCTTCCAATATCAAACTTTCCTCCATACCAATGTTCACTAGCGACTTTTCTTGAAGTTCTGTTTCATACCAACGAAGCGAAGCAGTCGAAAATGTCAAATTACGAGACGATTTTTAGCTTCAAAACACTTCCATCGGCTGCCATTTTAATTTGACCTTGCAGCCTAGCCTCCATTGCTATAGCTACAGAAATTTAAGCACCAGTTTCTTTTTTACCACGGATAAAATAAGCCGCGAAGTAAGGGGAATTTATGACATTGGAGCGAGCGTTTGGCCGGGCGGGAACTGGGTTCTAGTTTAAGAGATTAACCCGCGAAATTCACTATAAGCTTCCAATAAAAGCTTTTCCCACCAAATTTTCGATACATTTTCTATTTAGGGGGGAACTCTGAGATTTAAATAAGGATCGTGTATCGTTTCTTCAAATGCAACCTATTTTAAGGATATGACCGATTTGTATAGGTAATTCTGTGCGATGGAGGGATTTCGAAATCGGAGGAAGAACTCTTTCAATTATTTGATATATGACTTCTCAAACCATTAATAATTATTGGAGAAATTCAAAGTTAAAGCGACCAAATTTTCACATTTTCAAACCTCCTTCACGGTAGAGAACTTTCTTCTTTGTCCGTTGATAAGGAAACCATTTTTTTTTAATTCGCCATCTCAATATTATTATTTTTTTAACATCACGACTGAAATTATCCTTCTTACATATGACTGTTCACATTTTCGATACAATAGACCTTTTTATCGATACGGCGGCCATTTTGGATTCTATTGGTGTGGCTAAAACATTATGGGATGCTCAGGGTGCAAATGACCCAAAAACTGTAGAGAGTGGAGTCGCGTCAATATATTATTTTTCTATGTCACTCTAACCTATAGTGTTGTATGGCTTACTATCTACATGTGTTGTGTATTGTTGTATAATTTTGTACAAATTCATTGCTTTAAATTAGGTCTTCGTAGTTTTTCATGGCCAAATTGTTAGTAGCTTGCACCCTGGGCATCCCATAATTTCTCCACAATTCAAAATGGCCGCCGTATCGGTAAAAAGGTCTATTGCTCTAAATAAATACATTAGGTTCGATAATAGTTTCCGACCCTGTTACTTACTGTACAGCTGAGGTTCCATGTTTGTCCAGGTCGTGGAAGGATTCGCGATCGTGCGAGCTTGTGAGCTGGTATCCTCAACATCGCACAGAATTACCCATACAAATCGGTCATATCCTTAAAATACGTTATATTTGAAGGAGCGATAAACTATTCTTATTTAAATCTCAGAGTTTTCCCCTAAAGTAGAAAATATATCGAAAATTTGGTGGGAAAAGCTTTTTTAGGGGCTAATATAGTGAAATTCGCGGGTTATTCTCTTAAACTGGAACCCAGTTCCCGCCCGGCCAAACGCTCGATCCATTGTTATAAACTCCCCTGACTTCGCGGCTTATTTTGTCCGTGGTAAAAAAGAAACTGGTGCTTAAATTTATGTAGCTATAGCAATGGAGGCTAGGCTGCAAGGTCAGAGAAAAATGGCAGCCGATGGAAGTGTTTTGAAGCTAAAAATCGTCTCGTAATTTGACATTTTCGACTGCTTCGATTCGTTGGTATGAAACAGAACTTCAAGGAAAATCGCTAGAGAACATTGGTATGGAAGAAAGATTGATATTGGAAGCAATCGAGCTATGTCGGGGCACCAAAATTCAAGTGTTGTTTTTACTATATTTCGCAAGGCTGAGCAACAGGAATCGATCGAACTGCTGGCATGATGAAATCCCATACATACGAACACTACGGAGACCTGACATTCACCCTGAAAAAATCGCTAGAGGACGAAAGGATATTTACAATCGATAACTGGGCAAGTAAACTTTAGTCGCAAGTATTTTGTATTCCGTTGTTGTTTTGTATCGTAGATCACTGGTTCATTTGTAAATGACAGCCTAAACATTGACTTTCTTCAATTTTACTGTAAATTTTACGAAGATCGAGTGGCCGAGTGCCGTAATGGGAATGGGTCTAGCATATAATTAGGATAATATCCCGGATGTGACACAAATTTCTGTGCGTCGATGCGTCTAGTGAACAGCATGCTCAAGTATACTATCTTTGAGAAAACAGGGGAACTGATATAGAACTAGGTGTTGATTCGTACGAGCTGGGGAACAGGTATATTCAATTAATGCAACTAGTGAACAGAATGCTCAAGTTTCTTATAAGAAAATAGAGAAATTTAAATTTAAATTTAAATTAAAATTAAAATAGAGAAAACAGGGGGAACAGATATAGGTCTTGGAAGGATCACTTTTGGAGCTCTGGCTCGTGGACAGTTGTAACGATACAATGTTAACTTTGCAATCGTCAAGAAACCTATTCATGGAGGCATAACACAGTACCCTTTTCATGGAGACATAACATGCTGTTCATTATACCAAGACTTACCAATGTGCTACCCTATTCATGGAGGCATAACATACTACCCTTTTCATGAAGGCATAACATACTAACCTTTTCATGGAGGCATAACATACTAGCCTTTTCATGAAGGCATAACATACTAACCTTTTCATGGAGGCATAACATACTACCCTTTTCATGGAGGCATAACATACTAACCTTTTCATGGAGGCATAACATACTAACCTTTTCATGGAGGCATAACATACTAACCTTTTCATGGAGGCATAACATACTACCCTTTTCATGAAGGCATAACATACTAACCTTTTCATGGAGGCATAACATACTACCCTTTTCATGAAGGCATAACATACTAACCTTTTCATGGAGGCATAACATACTACCCTTTTCATGGAGGCATAACATACTAACCTTTTCATGGAGGCATAACATACTAACCTTTTCATGGAGGCATAACATACTAACCTTTTCATGAAGGCATAACATACTAACCTTTTCATGAAGGCATAACATACTAACCTTTTCATGGAGGCATAACATACTACCCTTTTCATGGAGGCATAACATACTAACCTTTTCATGGAGGCATAACATACTAACCTTTTCATGAAGGCATAACATACTAACCTTTTCATGAAGGCATAACATACTAACCTTTTCATGGAGGCATAACATACTACCCTTTTCATGGAGGCATAACATACTAACCTTTTCATGGAGGCATAACATACTAACCTTTTCATGGAGGCATAACATACTAACCTTTTCATGGAGGCATAACATACTAACCTTTTCATGAAGGCATAACATACTAACCTTTTCATGGAGGCACAACATACTAATGTACTAACTCCTCGTAAGCTGCTCGGCTGCCTATGGATGCCTATCATATGCAGCCCGAAATAGTTCTCCATCGGTTTGTAAAGCGCATCGTGACAATGTGAAATCAGCTATTACATCCAAGCAGTGCGAGGCCGGTTTATCTAGGGCTACAGTGCAGTCCTTTATAGCCGCGTTGGGATGTCAGGCGATTTCTTGATGTTGAGTTGTTTTCTTCAGACAGCACACTGTTGTTTAAAGCTTACATCCAAATATCTGTTTGTAATATAATTGTTCAGTTTCGTCAGGGGCTTCATTCAGACTAGCCTGATTTTCAGACGGCTCATGTGTCATACGCTCCACTCCCTCAATGTATGAGCCGTCTTAAAATCAGGCTACAATTAAACTAGCTAATTGCTAAATTGGATGTCCGTGAAAAAAACAATAAAATCAATCAATCAATCAATCAATCAATCAAAATAAAAAACTTAATATAACAAAATCAATCAATCAATCAATCAATAAATCAATAAATCAATCAATCAGTCAATTAAAAAAAAACTTAATATAAAAAAATCAATCAATCAATCAATCAATCAATCAATCAATCAAATCACGAGGCTTTATTTAATTTCGCGTCAGTGAAAGCATAGATGGCAGATAAATTTCGCCCTCGATCGAGAAGCAATCGATAGCCGCAGAGTATAGCAAGTTTAAAGTCGGTGCAGAAAAAAAATACTCTGAGGAGTGTGCAGATATAACCCACATATCGTTTATTTATTAGATGGTAAGTAATACAGACAAGTCGTATCAGCAGTTATAACAAGTGCGAAGTGTATTAGATTGTTTTCAATTGATTATTTTCAATTGATTTTTCGCTATCTAAGACCAGAAATAAAGGTGGAGCCGGGAGGGGGGAGTGGTCATATTCCGGAGCAAAGATATCAGTGAAACTTTGAATGCCACTGTTCTTAATATTTTCATATGTATTCAAAAACTCATGCATAATTAATGAACAATTCGTCCAATCAGAAGGATGAAATCCATCACGTGCATGTACCTTTATACCCGGTAATGCACTGCTTATTAGTATTCTTTAAATAAAGAATTCTAATGAGGATGGCTTTATATATATAAAGCATAGCATTCTTTATATAAAGAATACTAATAAGGGAAGGTCTCATATTGGTGTCGTATCAATGACCTCCCTATTCCCTGTACGGGACGACAGATGTTGTCCGGAAAGATCGGTCCTTGATCACACTTTCGGACCGTCGTTCAAATGTGGGATCTTTTTGAGAGTATCAGTAGTATCGGTGCGCATGTGTGAGGCGTTAGAAGTAACACGATACTGCTATGTTTGTGTTTTCCTTGCTGTTTCTTACTGAAATCATATGAAAATGTATTATTTTGGAAGATCGATTTTGAAGCTGTCCAATAAACTCGCAGATCGTGTTTTATCGGGTCTAAAACCACTCGGCTCTGCTCGTGCGCATGGTATCAACTCGATAAAACACTCCTGCTCGTTTATTAAACAGTACACAAATAGTGAAAATTTGAAAGACATTAGCCGACTGCTTTTTAAATCTTGCCCGGATTTCTCTGACGACAATGACTCTTAAATGCGCATAACTCCTATTTCATTGAAGTTACAAAGTAATTATATATACAGTACATAGTGCCGGGGATGGTTCAGTATTTTAACATTTCAGCTTCACATTTTTGAGTTATGGAGGTTTAAACTGCAATATGTACTTTTTTCTGAAATAGGAATAATTATTTTATAGACTGTTGAAAACTGTCAATAATCAGCACAAGTGTTTTTGCAGACAAAAAAAATATGGGTTGACGTCGTCTGATTTACATATTGAAATTTCAACCTCAATAACTCATAGGTTCAAATCACCAAATACTGAACCATCCCATGCCTTTTACATTATACACCTATTCCAAAAATCGTTGTCCCCGCCGAAAGCAACAAGCAACAAGCTGACGACCGCAAAGGACATTGGGACTTTCTCCTTATTCATTTATTCATCCGTAGATATTTTAACAACATGCATTTTCAAATGGCCGAATAGTTCCAAATGATTGCTATTCAACGCTCGTAGGGATAACTTCTCATGTACCACGGATAAACTAATTAAATAGGAGATTCCCAAAGTCCTTTGCGGTCGTCAGCTTCTTGCTTGTTGCTTTCGGCCCGGACAATGATATTTGGAAGAGGTGTATATATTCGATTTACAGTAGGCAGGGTAAAGTGGTTAGGGCACTTTAGAGAGACTGTTTAATCAGTCTCAATCACTCCCACTCATGGTTCGTATGTTGTCACTGAAAATCAACGTACGTTCAGTTCCAGCTTAATTTTATTTATTTACTGATCGGAGTACACTACACATTCCCTGGAGTACAATAGTTTTGTTGTTTGTTGTTTAAGTATTATCATTATTTGGTCCTATCTACCTTCATTATAGTATACCTGAAGGCGATCTCACTTGCTACATGAGATCAACTACTTTTAAAATCTAAACCTAACAATAGTTGCCTGACGACTCGTTGTTACTTCTTCGGGAAGGTCGATGGCCC
Source organism: Actinostola sp. cb2023 (assembly GCA_033675265.1). NCBI lineage: Eukaryota > Metazoa > Cnidaria > Anthozoa > Actiniaria > Actinostolidae > Actinostola > Actinostola sp. cb2023. The sequence goes on from JAUJYZ010000839.1 coordinate 27,161, forward strand.
ATAAGTAGAGGAAGGTTTCAGCCAGGCTGTGTTGCCAAACTTCACCTCCTGTTTATTCACTGGATCGTTGATTGTGAACTGAAAAGTAGTAAATCCAATCAGGAATTTTAGGAATCGTTTTATTTGTTTTCTGTAGGAGGAGATGGGGACAGGTGTTTTTTGGGAGGTAGGAGGCACCCGCTAAAATTAGGGTTCAAATGAAGGGGGCGTCAGCGGGAAATTATGGTGATATGGAGTTATGGTGTTATGGAGGGAGACCACCACAAAAGGTATTCTATTTCTCATCTACTATCATCGTTGGTGCAACAATCATCTTCATCTTTATCATCATCATCATCTCTGTCACACTGGGCGTATACTCGTCAGGCCGAAGGTGGACGACAACATTATCTATTTCCCTATTTATCCTTCAAATTTGTCAACATATGATTCATTGCTGAAATGCTTTATAGGTAATAAGGTTGACAATTTAATAAATGCAGCATACTGACTTTTTATGTACTGATCATGAAGAATTTCAACAACGATGAATACTCAGGAATAGTGAGCAGGAATGTCAACAACTTTGGATTCGCTTCACACAGATCATGAAATGTAGTTTGCCTCAAATCTGAGCTGCTTTCATTTCCTTGCTTTTCTTCTCTTTTCATCTTTGACAACTCTGAATTGAAAATTATTTTGTAATTCTCCGATATTTTTTTCTACGGTCTTCTTGTAATTGATCCAGTTTCAGAGACTTTTTCCTGGATGCTGTCAATTCTTAGTTGATTGAAAGTGTGGTGTAATTCCTTACCTTGCTTTATTGTAAGGCCTCCTAACTATGTGGATATTTTTTTTACCTTCTTCAATAACATCTCTAGTTTACCGAACACCTTTGTATGTTTTGGAAAAAGCATGTCGAATGCCATCTTCAGGATTGAAGAAGCTTTCAAAAACTCATGCATAATTCATGAGCAATTCGTCCAATCAGAAGGACGAAATCCATCACGTGCATGTACTTTATACCCGGTAATGCACTGCTTATTAGTATTCTTTATATAAAGAATACTAATAAGTGAATGTCTCATATTGGTGTCGTATCATTGACCTCCCAGTTCCCTGTACGGGACGACATAAATGTTCTCCGAAAACATTGCTCCTTGGTCACACTTAGCTTTCGGAACATTGTTCATAGGTGGGATATTTTAGAGAGTATCAGTAGTATCGGTGCGCATGCGTGAGGCGTTAGAAGCAGCACGATACTGCTATATTTGTGTTTTTATTGCTGTTTTTACTGATATCATCCGAAAATGTATTATTTTTGAAGATTGTTTTTAAAGCTGTTCAATAAACTCGCAGATCGTGTTTTATCAGGTTTAAAACCACGAGGCGAAACTCCTGCTCTTGCTCTTGTTTTATTAAACAATACTTAAACTACAGATGCATAGAGTATTGTCCAATTTGCAGATTATATTATTGTAAAGCCACCGCTGGTCTTATATAATATATATATTCAAAAGTGCGAAAGGGCAAAGGAAAGACACTACAGTGAATATTAATGGAGGAAACTAATAAAGATTAGAATGAGCTCAAAACGTTACGAGTCACACAGCTCAACAACTATTATGTTTAAAGAACAATCTCCTACATCAACACAAAGGGATTTAAAGAAAGAGCATGGCTTGGTAATGATGGAACAGGTGTCAGAATAAAGAGGGAGGGAAATGAAATGAAGAGGTGGAGGATCTAGAGCATGAAGAGGGTACCGTAAATGCTCGATTTAGCACCCCGGGCGCTTATTAAATTTTTAGACCTCTAGGGGGAGGCGCTTATTCGAGGGGGGGGGGGGGGGCGCTTATTGGAAGCAGGGTGTTTATTTCTTTTCTCAGATGATGAACTCAATGTTTTCTTATATACGGTACTGTAACATACATATACAGTGAATAAAAATAGCAAACATGTACCGTGCGGTACTTGGTAAACTGTATACTGCTGTAAATATACGGTATTGACATACGGTATACCGTGTTTCTGTTTATCGGTAAAGTTTTTTTTTCTGAATTTCTTTTAGTGGGAGGGGGCGCTTATTGGAAGGGGGCGCTTATAAATTTTTTAGGCCTCTAGGGGGAGGCGCTTATTCGAGGGGGGCGCTTATTGGAAGCAGGGCGCTTAATCGAGCATTTACGGTATATATATATACAGCTATTTCAAAAAACGTTGATACTGAATATAGTGTATTCCAAGACCGAAATGTATTTTGGGACTCGTGTAATATTGTCTAAAGTAATATAGATAATAATAATTTAGTTTATTTTTTGTGTATTCCGTCAGAAAAAATATACTAGCTCCATATGGCGAACAAATCGCTGTATATTTACTTTTTATTTCAAAATAACGAGGCCCACAATGCCCTCTGGTCTTGGAATACACTATTCAGTATGCAGTATTCAGTTTTCAACGTTTTTTGAAATAGCTGTATGTAGATGAGGAGGAAGAAGGAAGAAGAACTACAGGAGGAATTAAGATAATGTGGAGCTAGAGGATGAAGAAGGGATACATGTATAGGAGAAAGATGAGCAGGCCATAGGATGAAGAAGCGATACATGTAAAGAGCAGGAGGGAATTCTGTTGCGCGCATGCGCGACCAGTTGTGAGTTCAAGCGAAGCTTCGATCGAATGCAAGTTAACTTAGGATTTTAAAACGGTTTTATTGCTACTTCCAAGGCTGACATTGGATTTAACTACCACCAGAGGCTATACGAAGACTTAGATATTTCAATTCATCATGGAAGAACGCAATTGGACTTTAATAGATTGTTCTAAAGCACTTTATTATCACTGCAAGCGAACATCCCTGTGTTGACAAAATGGCGTCTTGGTATTTACCAGCGATGGTTTCGCGTTTAATTATTGCAAGCACTGAAGAAAATCGTCTACTGAAGTAGGGACGATGATAAGTACACATGTGATAGAGACTTGAATATACAACTTTGATGAAGATCGAAGAAAAAAACGTTCATAGAATACAGTCTTAAACCTAGTATATTTTCATAAAACTTCTTGTATTAGCAAGTTTGATGCTTCATTAACTCGAAATCTACTATAGATCTCCCAAGTTTTGTGAGCAGAAATATTAAAAGCTATGCTGTCTAAAAAGCTATCTAAAATATTTTTGATTGGCAAAAATGGGGAAGATTGTGTTTTTGACCGATTTCTTCGGCATGTTGAGCCCAAATGCATATTTAACATAACTTTGCTCCCCAAAAAAACCTGTTTGGAATTGCATTTCTCACAATGTCTTCGTTTCTTTTATAACTCCACAGTTACTAGTTGCAGAACATAATATATCACTGAGATCGGCTGAGGTTTATGAAGTGAACTATGTGTATGGAATATGACATATTTTTACTCGATTTTTGAACATGTTTTGCTTTACTGTTTGAAATCTATCTACGATCTCCCAAGAAATTACTATAAATATTGCAAGTTTATCAGACATATTTTAAATGTGTGCACTTGCTTTTCATCAAAAAAATGGGGAAATGTTCAAAAATCACAATTTTAGTGTTGTATCAACGGTCCTTGGCCTTTATTTACCTTTTGGGGTGCCTGTGTAATTTGTCGCTTCGCTTCAAAAGAAATTATAGGAGAGTTTGGAAACCTAAAACCTTAAAAATAAATGCTTAGAAATAAAGTTGGATAGTTTATGAAGCTTTTTGAGTAATTTTGGGGCAATTTGTGGTCTTGAAACGGACTATCCTGTTATTGATTACCGCGATCAAGCCATTACGGTTCAGCGGCCGAACGCATGCTCGTGCAAATTTCCCTCCTGTTCATGTAAAGGAGGAAGAAGAGCTAACAATTTACTAACTTTGCACAATCAGGTGAGCTTGATTTCGATCCCACAGGATATTGATTTTATAAACCTTTCAAGTGTTATTTGGTGGCTTGTAATTTTTCTGTCCGAAAGTATATAAGGCCAAGAACTTATATTGTTGATTTTATCACAGTTGACTGTGAAATCGATACGACGGCGAGTTACGTTGCGCAAGTTAGCGTGCTAAGAATTTCTATTCTTTGGAACGTTTTTATCTATAATAAAATGCATCACAGATGTTCATTAACTATTGAACTTTATTTCTTGGCATTATTTACGCTTTCCTGCTCGAGTATCGTCACTGATAGAAGAGAAAATGTACTTGATCTCGAAGTAAATCGTTTTACCGAGTCACGCAACGAGTGACGAAAATTCACGCTGCGATGTCTACTGCTGTCCAAGGTTTTACACTTCTCTGAAATAGTATGCTGATCATTTTAATAGTTCTCGAAAATACAGTAGCCCAAGGGCGTCTAGTTATTATTATTAGAGGAGGAAGATAAGCAGGCCAGAGGATGAAGAGGGGATATATGTAGAGGAGGAAGAAGAGCTAGAGGGGGAGATAAGCAGGAGCTAGAGGATGAACAGGGGATACATGTACATGTAGAGGTGGAAGAAGAACTAGAAAAGAAAGAACTAGAGAAATAATACACAGATCGCAACGTTACGTTTCATTTCAATACTAACGAAGGCCATTGATAAATGGCCGAAACGTCTATTTACAAAATCAAAAGTCAGAGGATCGAATAAAATGAATACATGTTTAAAAGGGTGTATTTCCATTTCCAACCTTCACTTTAGTTTTAATATTGCTGTATTAATGTATTAATATTGTATTAATGTATTAATAATGGTAATAGGACTGAGTGGAGTCCAATTCAGTCTGTAATCATACGAGTGATAAACAAAATTTGTTTATCACGAGTATGATTACAGACAGAATTGGACGACACGAAGTCCTGTTACCAATTAATCATAACTATTACAATTTCCGAGAAAAAAAGATATTCATGATAAACAATGCTAAAATACCCCAAAACAATGACATATTTTGGTGAAAAAGCGAGAAAAGTTAGTGAAAAATGTATTGAGCACGCGCTGGATAGCGCAGCGATTGCGTGATAGCGCGCGCATTTTACTGAAAAGGTGTAATGTGATTGTCTCTTGCAACTGTCCGATTACAACTGTCCAATTAATAATGGTAATAGGAATGAGTGGAGTCCAATTCAGTCTATAGTCATACGAGTGATAAGCAAAATTGGACGACCGCGTAGCGGGAGTCCAATTTGTTTATCACGAGTATGATTACAGACAGAATTGGACGACACGAAGTCCTGTTACCAATTAATCATAACTATTACAATTTCCGAGAAAAAAGATCTTCATGATAAACAATGCTAAAATGCCCCAAAACAAAGACATATTTTGGTGAAAAAGCGAGAAAAGTTAGTGAAAAATTTCTTGAGCACGCGCTCGATAGCGTAGCGATTGCGTGAAAGCGCGCGTATTTTACTGAAAGGTGTAATGTGATTGGCTCTTGCAACTGTCCGATTACAACTGGCCAATCAATGCTAAAATAGGACAGTCTCTCAACCAATCAGATTCGAGGAAATTGTAATAGTTATGATTAATGTATTAATATTAATGAATAAAGTATTGTTATATTTATTATTATAACAATATTGTACTGTCAACTGTAAAATGCGTTTTTTCATAGAGATAGTTCATAGAGATTATATAGAGAGATTGTGTGTGGGGGTTGGAGGCTCAGATTTAGTATATACGGAGGGGGGTCAGCTGGAAAATATGTGGACGAAGCGAGAGCTGAGGGGTAGTTCAGTGGGGCATACATATTTCAATAGGCATAGGCCAAAACCAACCAGCCCCCTCCCAACAAACAAATTAACGATCCCTTACATTGTTGCATTGTCATGCATATTAACTGTTCAATTCCCCCCCCCCCCCCCCCCCCCCCCCCCCCCCCCCCCACACACACACACACACACACATTTCCCTGTAGTTATGTAAAATTGAATGGCTGACATATCAGTTTATTCTGCAATCATGAAGTAGCCACATATCAATCATTTATATCAGGATTGAAGATAATGTATTCTTACCGAGTCTGGCCACCACGATTTTCCCCATCCCTTCTCCACCATACGGATTGAAATCCCCTTGATTGGACCCAAATCGTCTCGGTACGCCATGTACCTAAAGGTATCCACCCTGAAAAGAAAGCAACACTTTCAGAGGTAATCAGGTTGCAGCGTCTCTGATCGTCGATGGTTATTTTATGTATGGGAAGGGGAGGATCCTACATTTGAAGTACGCACGTCCCGAATAATATATATATATATGAGGTCTGTTTTCTTAAAAGGTGTCTTGTTGACGAAGCCCCATTTTGTAATAACAGTTCTCATGAGGTCTGTTTTCTTAAAAGGTGTCTTGTTGACGAAGACCCATTTTGTAATAACAGTCCTTATGTATATAATAAGTTCTTATATAGCGCATTTCACACTGTCTCAATGCGCTTTACAAACTATGCAGGACTTTTTCGGGCTGCATATGATAGGCGCCCACGGCAGCCGAGCAGCTTACAATCATGAGGATTTTTACGTTAGTTGGCCTCCAATTTGAAGTAGGCTGTTGAACCGGGTAAAAAATCCCCTTCTCTTACGAAGAGTTCAACAGGTTCTTTGATGTCCCCCATGTACACGTTAGATTAGGGTCGGGAGACAGGACCTCAGGTTTAACTTACTTATCCGAGAAAAATATATCGTACGATTATACTCGATTAGAGCAACAGTATGTAACCTTAAATCTAATAATTCCTTGTTTGTTGATTTAGGTATTGAATTTAAGACTGTTTCGTCAACCAAACAATGTTTAACCTTCCCAAGCTTTCGGGCGGACGGCCCATCATCAGGGTACAATGTTAAAATCAACTGCCAGAAAACCATAATATGGTACCTGTTACCTGTCTCCTTCGCGCCTATACGAGATGTATAAGAATGTTGCTTAGCCACACCCCTGCAAAAACACCATCCCTCCCTTTGCTCTCCCTATCCCTAACTTACGAATCCTTTTCAAAAAGATCGGAAGAACCAGCCTCGTCAAGATCCAGCTCAAACTCCGATGAAATGCGCTGAGTTCCGTGAAGTTTCATGAAGATAAAGCAGTCAGTCCCTGAACCATACGATCCACCAGTCACAACCTTTACCTTAAAGTATCGGTCTGTAGAAAAGGTAGTAGGCGCCATATTAGTTATTGAAGGTATTTGACAATGTATGTATTCAATATTCATATTTATAGTTTCTATATTTATCCATTATTTATATAGTTCCCCCGTCTCGGATGTATTCACCACGAGTCTTCGGCTCATTATACATATCGATAATAAATAAAGTCAACAACAACAACAACAACAACAACAACAACAACAACAATGTGTTATTGAAGGTGCAGGAGTAGCTTAATGTACTCTAAGGACATACACGGCTTAATAACTGACGACAGGCCTATCATATCATACATCTTGGTTTCCTCTGATATTATAGTGTAACATATTACAGAGAAAAATTACATCAGAGAAATTTGCAAAAGCAACAACAATAGCCATAATTCTAAACGAATACGTTTTACATATCTACTTTAATGCCTTCAGTTGACGAAATGTTTCGTTGAACATCGCACAGAATCCTATTGTCTTTTGGGACATGTACTTACAGTCGAACGATTTCTAAAGGCGTCATTAATATGCATGAAATGACGCGATAGAAACCCTGTCTACCCAGTGAAATACTATCAATGGATCAACGGCTCTTCTAGAAATCAACATGTACACGAACGTCATGCCTTTATAATATGCTTTTTGCTGGTTTTTGAGAGGTTTTGCGTATTAGTTATCTGTTAAAGCGAGAATGAGTTGAACTCACGTCGGCCGCTAAGAGTCATTCAACAGTGACAACAAACGACTTGAAGACAGAAGCCGAATTGATTACTTCGTAGTTTTTCATCGCATACACTATAAACTCGTCAAAAACTTACTTAACGACTGAACTTACTCTTTATATAAGCTATCAAATGATAGCTTTTGAGTATTAGTTATCTGTTAAAGCGAGATTTTGTATCTTCAACCTTAGTTTTAATAAAAACTGCCAAGCTTTCGGGCTAAGCGCCCATCTTTAATTTAATTAGGTCTTGACCAATTAGAAGACGCGGATCTTTATTTTCACCTGAGTAATTATACTCATGATATAATAATAATGATATGTGATTCCCAATGGTTATAGATGTTTCTTGGTATATTATTGGATGTATTTCAATTTAATTGACGCAATCAATCAATGAACAGCATGGTGTAAGTAATTAAGCTAGTACTTACAGTTAGGGTTGGGGTTGCAACGGTACAGAGTGTTAACACGTTTGTAGTCCAACAGTGACAACCTTGTATCATCGTTACCTAACTTGGAACACCTTGAAGATGAGATCGTGACGGAGGATGGAGATTTGGCAAACGCTGTCCCCTTGTAATGCAAAATAGAGTCACAGTCATAAGGAATGCCCAAGTCTTTTCCTGGAAAAATTTCGAAATTCGCTTCTGCGCCTGTAAAATATATGAAACCATACAGTAACCAAATTTAGAAACGTATTTTTGAATCAGGTCAAGAATTTGATATGCAACTTACCTGGCTTGATATTATCCTTGTGAATTGTTATATAATTGTTTCTGTCAGGACGACACTGCTCATGAAGGAAGTCCAGAATATGCATCATCTCGTGTAATACTTTGCCTTTCTTTCCCGCACAACTACCAGACAGGTAACAGGACTGCTTGCCGTTTCCCTGATATCCCACAGCAGCATGACATCTGAAATGGATAAGTAAAGAAATAATTCAATACTTTATTTATTGCCATAGCTGAAAATATGGTCGAATACATGGAAACGGCTAGGATAGGTAGATGGACAGATATTATTTGTTGAATGTCGGATGACACTGACGGAAAAATGATAGAGTGATCTATCGTTTTACAAAACACTAACCCGCTGCCACTTTGAAAGGCCACATAGTTGCTTTGTGAGCCACGTGGTACAAATCGAATGCACGTCTTGGCATTGAAGACTTCAATTGCTCTTTGAAGGACTTCAGAATCAACTCCTGAATTATGTAAGCAATAGAAAATAAAGCGTGAAGTCAACGAACTTACTTACTAACGGTTTTTGTTATTTCACCAAGTGGAGGAGTGGTGCAGAGCTAGCAAATCGTATTGACGAGTAGAAGAGAGTGGAGCGGCGTACGATGAAGGCGAGTGGAATGTCCTGGGGTGGAATGGAGTGTTGAAATACATTGCAGTGCATAGGAATGCAGTGAGGTGAGGTGTAGCGAAAGAGAGTGGAGTGGAGCGGAGCGGAGCGAATTTGAGAGCAGCGGAGCGAGACGGGTACACAGTACGAGAACGGATTCGAATGGGAAGTAAAGCAAGTGAAGTGGAGGAGTGTTGTGGAGTGAAGTGAAGTGCATTGCATAGGATAGCTGTGAGAGAAGGAGAGTGGAGTGGAAGCGGAGAGAGTCGGAGTAACATACATGAAGGAGTAGTGAAGTGGAGTACAGACCGGCGGAGCGGAGTGCACGCCACTGCACTTGATAATAAAGTGCAGTAGAGGAGTGGAGTCAAGGAGAGTGAAGTAGACAAGATTGGAGTACAGTTGAATGCAGTAGAATAAAGGAGAGTGGAATGGACTGATTGGTTAAACCGAAGAGAAGTAGCTAGAATACAGCAGAGTGCAATGCAGTAGTTTGTAGTGGAGAAGAGATGAGATGAGAGGAAAGGAGTACAATGGAGTAAAGTGGAGTGAAATGCCGTGCAGTCGATAGAGTGGAGAGGAGGGGAGTGGAATAGAGTGAAATGGTGTGGACTTGAGTGTAATGTATAGTGACAGATAACACTTACCACTTTGTGTAAGGGAGAGAGACAAGATAACACTTACCACTTTCAGTGTAAGGTATAGTGACAATATAACACTTACCACTTTGAGTGTGAGGTGTAGAGACAATATGACACTTACCACTTTGAGTGTAAGGTATAGAGACAAGTTAACACTTACCACTTTGAGTGTTAGGTGTAGAGACAAGAGAACACTTACCACTTTGAGTGTAAGGTATAGTGACAAGATAACACTTACCATTTTGTGTAAGGTATAGAGACAACATAACACTTACGACTTTGAGTGTAAGGTATAGTGACAAGATAACACTTACCATTTTGTGTAAGGTATAGAGACAACATAACACTTACGACTTTGAGTGTAAGGTATAGTGACAAGGTAACACTTACCACTTCGAGTATAAGGTATAGTGACAGTATCACCACTTTTGGGCCACTCGTAATCGTCATCATCAAATGCCTGTCGTTTAACCCGCTTATCATAGCTTGTGTACCTGTGCCTTGGAAGAACCATGTCTCCCAGCAATATTTCATCTGAAAACAATACATATCGTATTAAATATCAGCATGAATGTTAAAGATGCCAAACAAATAACGTCCAGCATACCATCGAACAAATTCACGTCCTGAGGATCATTCTCATCCACCTGGTCTGGAGGACCTGACAAGAGAATACATAAAAATATACATTGTTGATTGTTTTCAGGTTTTAATTGGTTGTAGGTGTCGTTAAAGTATGAGTTACTGGTTATTCATATGGAAGAGAATAGGTACAAGTCCCAAAGAGAGCATCGGTAATATTGATGGACCTTTTTGTAGTTTCCCAGAATGCTTCATGATTCTGCGCGCGCAAGCGAGGTCAAGGGGAAAAATATTTAGAATTGATCGTGTATTGAGAAAAATATTACTACTGTATCTATTAATCAAGAACAGGAAAAAACTATTTTCTTTGCTTGAGAATTTGCATCTATCTTTATAATTCTTCTAACGCACTTTTAATTTAAAAGTCTAAGTTGTCTACTGAATTTCTTCATTCTCTCTTAATATTTTTGATCTATTTTGTACCCTGACCTCGCTTGCACGCGCAGAATCATGAAGCATTCTGGGAAACTACGAAAAGGTCCATTGGTTTTGTTGATATGTATATTTTCTCCAAATTTAAAGTCGTTTAGTGTCCAGCATACCATCTGATAAATTCACGTCCTGAGGATCATTCTCATCTACCTGATCAGGAGGACCTGACAAGAGAATACATAAAATATACATTGTACATGTTGATTGATTCCAGCTTTTCATTGGTTGTCGATAAAGTATGTATTACTATTTATTCATATATGCATGGAAGAGAATAGGTAGAAGTCCGAAAGAGAGCATCGATATCGGTAATATTGAATGTTAATCTGTTTGCTTGTTTATTTTTGGATGTTTCTCGGTGTTGCAGATCACCAGATGACGTCATGATTCTTAATTCTTGCACATATTCTGTTGCATTTCTCGGTGTATATCGGATTTATATATAGTTTACTATGGGTACGGCAGTGACAAATGGACAAATTTTCGAGGTACGATATCCGGCCTTGCACTGACACGCTGACAAACTGACACATTCTGTCAGTAGACTGTCAGCACCAACAAACTGACACATTCTGTCAGTAAACTGTCAGCACCAACAAACTGACAGATTCTGTCAGCAAACTGTCAGCACTGACAAACTGACAAGATTTTCAAGCTACGATATCCGGCCTTGCACTGACACGCTGACACGCTGACAAACTGACACATTCTGTCAGTAAACTGTCAGCTGACAAACTGACAGATTCTGTCAGTAGACTGTCAGCACCAACAAACTGACAGATTCTGTCAGCAAACTGTCAGCACTTACAAACTGACAAGATTTTCAAGCTACGATATCCGGCCTTGCACTGACACGCTGACACGCTGACAAACTGACACATTCTGTCAGTAAACTGTTAGCTGACAAACTGACAGATTCTGTCAGCAAACTGTCAGCACTGACAAGATTTTCAAGCTACGATATCCGGCCTTGCACTGACACGCTGACAAACTGACACATTCTGTCAGCAAACTGTCAGCTGACAAACTGACAGATTCTGTCAGTAAACTGTCAGCTGACAAACTGACAAGATTTTCAAGCTACGATATCCGGCCTTGCACTGACACGCTGACACGCTGACAAACTGACACATTCTGTCAGTAAACTGTCAGCACCGACAAACTGACAGAAAATTATTATTTTAGTTTTAATAATTCTATGAATTAGTTCCGTAGCATGAAACTTGACGTACCATGCAATAAATATTGACAAATAACGCAATGTCTATGTATTCTGTGGAAACATTTAGAGTATATTTTAAATACTGTAGCTAGCTACAGTACCGCTCAAAAGTAACTTACCAGGTCTCGTATCGTTTCTCGCGATACGAGTTGATAGAAGCTCTTTCTACTTTGCGCAACAAAGTTTTGCAACCTGATACACGAAAATGTGGTGCGCGACAAGTTGCGCGAACGGTGGTAATACGAGAAACATTGCTCTGCAACTTTCAACGCAACAATGTTGCGCGACAAGTTGCACGATTTTGTTGCCCGTATTACTGCACCTTAACAATGAACGATACATTTAAATACACATTGGTACCGGCCTATTAAGCGGACACCCTCGGACCTAGCCTACAGTCCGATTAGGAGTTTCACTGTAGTTACATTTAAAAAACATTCCTGTTTATGTTTGTTGAGTTTAAAGCCCGGTTTAAAGGTCATTACTCGCTGGATATATATGAGAGCCAGTATCTGACCTCAAGGCTTTATAACTCAATCAAGGTCACCACGTGTAGTAGTTGCATGCTAACATGCTTGTTGTAAATGTTGTTAAAGGGGCAGTGTCAAGCCTCACGCATGCGCATTAAAATCAAAACAATAACACTCGGTTGAGAAGCCTACCTTGCCCGGTAGTGAGTTACAAAACCCCCCTAAAACCGTTCTAATCGCTAAATAAATGACCTACAGGACTCATGTAGATACTAATCTTTATTTAGAAAGCAATTTTAGAACTCAATATATCAAAAGGACTGAATTCTAGATGTGAATTCACGGCGATATCATTTTTCAACGGCCGATCAAATAAAGCACAGGAAGCCCAACACATAAGTAGATGGTGGGAAACTCACCGGTTTACAAGTCGTTCTACGTGAGTTTTTCTCTTCAAAAGTCATGAACAGTACTGCACCTACGATTGATGATCAAGATTCCTTCGCAATCGACCAGAATTGCCGGTTTACAATTCGGTTTTCTTCACTCGAGGATGATGGCGGCCTGCCTCTCAACGGCTGTTCGACACTTTTTTCAACGGCTTCAAAGTCACTTCTAAGATGAAATAATTCCCACTAGGAATTGTTGAAAATGAAGAACATGCTTTGAAGTATTACTAGTGATCCATTAGACGCTTGAACAAACATGATTAAGGTCGATGGAAACGGATTCAAAACATCGAAAATAATAAAAGTCCACGGTGGACTTTTATTATTTCTCGCTTCTTCGTACCCAGGCTAACGCGGTCATATGGCTTGACACTGCCCCTTTAAAAAGGGCCGTAAATGGCAAATACATTGTAAACTATAAATGGCAAAAACACGATTGAGTATCTTATTCATGTACTACTAGTGCTTATTTTTTCTCCGAACGTGTTGTTTTAAAAGATAATGCAAATGAGGGCAATAAACAACACGTCAAAGCAACATTCTCACGTGCACGAGCAGTGGCACTTTATGTTTTAATTAAGATTGAAAAGATAACGGCGTAAAAACAAACACTGAAGCGTTGCCTGTTTATAATTGATTACCTTATAAAAGTTGAATTAGCCTTGAGATAAAGCTTGTAGAACAGAGTGACCTTGCAAAAATGTACATTGCAGATTAAGCATTGCGATGCGAGTTTATCATATCGCGATACGAATTCGTCTCGCGATACGATAAACTCCTCTCGCGATACGATACTGGACTTTTCTCGCGATACGATAAACTTTTCTCGCGATACGATCAACTCGTATCGCGATACGATCAACTCGTATCGCGAGAAACGATACGAGACCTGGTAAGTTACTTTTGAGCGGTACTGTAGCTAGCTACAGTATTTAAAATATACTCTAAATGTGTCCACAGAATACATAGACATTGCGTTATTTGTCAATATTTATTGCATGGTACGTCAAGTTTCATGCTACGGAACTAATTCATAGAATTATTAAAACTAAAATAATAATTTTCTGTCAGTTTGTCGGTGCTGACAGTTTACTGACAGAATGTGTCAGTTTGTCAGCGTGTCAGCGTGTCAGTGCAAGGCCGGATATCGTAGCTTGAAAATCTTGTCAGTTTGTCAGTGCTGACAGTTTGCTGACAGAATCTGTCAGTTTGTTGGTGCTGACAGTCTACTGACAGAATGTGTCAGTTTGTCAGCGTGTCAGTGCAAGGCCGGATATCGTAGCTTGAAAATCTTGTCAGTTTGTCGGTGCTGACAGTTTGCTGACAGAATCTGTCGGTGCTGACAGTTTACTGACAGAATGTGTCAATTTGTCAGCGTGTCAGTGCAAGACATATCGTACCTCGAAAATTTGTCCATTTGTCACTGCCGTACCCATAGTAAACTATATATAAATCCGATATACACCGAGAAATACAACAGAATATGTGCAAGAATTAAGAATCATGACGTCATCTGGTGATCTGCAACACCGAGGAACAGCCTTATTTTTGATTTATAAAAGGCGTTTTATGCGCACTTTATGAAAACGAAAGTACGTCCTGTCATCATGAAAAAAGGCACCATATATTGAAACATATACACACTAATTTCATATTAAGGCCCAGTCCACACTATTGCGTTTTCGTTTGAAAACGCATTTTGGCCTTGCTTCCACTCGAAAACGCCTAGTGCTACGGCGAAAACGGAGGCTTTCTCTTCGAAAGCGCTGACATCACGCCTATTGGTTTCGGTGTAAACTATAGCTAACAGCGTTTTCGATCGTTTTAGTGTGGACAAAACGAATCGAAATGCATGCGTTTTCAAATGAAATCGCATTATTGTGGACGAGTGAATATGATCCGAAGAAGCTAGTGTGGACACGCAGTTATTACAACGTTTCCGATAAAATGAAAACGGACACTTTCGAAATTAACATGCATTAGTGTGAACTTGCGTCACGTGATCTCATTGAGAGTGGATATAATAGGAAGTGGTCTTATTTAGACCTCTCAAATTCCGTAACAAAACAGCGTACAAACATAAACAACAGCTTCTGTAGATCCTTTTATCGAAATGACTTGAAAATTACACTAAAACAACCCCCAAACTGCTAGGAATGATGGAAGTTCTACTTTTCATGAAAATGTCTCGTAACGGAAATTCGAAAAAAGATTCATGAAAACGACCATGTTACACGGTGAAACTCTTGCTGAAACCTGTCTCGCACCGTTTCACGAAACAAAAGTTTCACCGTGTAACAAGGCCATAATAAGGCCGTATGTATAGAGTCGTTCTCGCCGCCGTATGAGTGGGAAGTAGCTACGGTACGGTTCGTACCATGCAGTGACCGTATCGCGCCATCATCGTGCGGTATCCAAGCATTCTGATTGGTTGAGAAATGATTTCGCGCGCTGTGTGATTGGTTGAATAAAATGTGTTCGATTCCGTACCGTGACCGTAACTCCGTACCGTATAGGTTTCTCACTCATACGAAAACGACTCTATAATGGCTTGATAAGGTCCGTAATGACGAAACATGTTACCATTATATGATGACTTGTACGTAAAGATTTACTAAAGGTTTAGAACCAATCACATAACTTTGACAAGAATTTCAAAATCTTTTCAAGTCCAAATAAGAAGAATTTCAACGGAATATTTTAGTGTATATTTTAAAATACGTTTAATTGATGTATTTATAGTTAGGATGTATTTTAGATAGTTTTATATAGTTTTAATTTATATATAGTTTTCTATTATATTTATGCTTCAGGGCCTCTATTGATAACCTGAGTAGTATTTTATAACTGACAGAGCTACACTGACTATTGAGATAAATGTTTTCATTCATTCATTTTCCACAATGCGTTCCTCGGATTTCGGAGAAAAGTTTTTAAATATATATCGTGCCACGCTATGATTGGTAAAACTGAATCGTATATCATTAAATTATTTAAATTATTCAGATTCCAGGCTGATCAGATAAGTATATGTCATGTATGTTTATTTATTTTCTATTTGATGTTTATTTGAAATCATTACTTTACCCCCAAACAAGCTCTCATATCTCACTAACAACCTATCAACCGTTGTGGCTTGAAATTATGTGATATTGGAATATCTGGCATGATTTTGTATTAAAACATATATCCCCGTTATCTTCTTCGGGTTGTTCATCAACAGACATTTAATTTGCTGGATCAACCCAAGGTGAATGTAATCTGATGGAGATCAAATATAAGCCAGAGAAGATTAATACAGCGATAACAAAAGCAGTGCAAGTCGTTTCCCACGATATACCCTGCACTTGACATAATAATCGAACTACGGTACTCAGAATTGTACGTACTTTACCCAACTAATACGGTCCATAAACTCGCTTCTCAGTTTCAAGTTCAGTGAAGCTGAGATCCATCGCGCATGAGCAACCAACCTAACGTGAAAGGTCCTAGAGGCTCCGCCCTATCCAGAACATTATATATACGAAATCAGTACAATGCACTGCAAAAAAATATATATGTCTTTTCTGTACTGCCTAGGAAATATGTACAAGCAGGTAAAGTAAGAAGGAAGTACGATCGATAAGAAAACATACAAAAGTGGCCCTGCTTCTTGCAACAAGTGCAGGCCAGAATGGGCATCCCTGGGATCACATCACAAGACGGACTAGTTAATTAAACCTTTTTACAAGTGAATAATATAGAACACCTAACGTCGTTTACCTCTGTTATGAGGAGAGCCGCCGGTAATGCTGCTAACAGCTAGATACAATAAAGTAATTACCAGGAATCGTCTTGCTGCCATCTTGACCGAGCCGAACTACACTGTGTGACAAACAAGGTGACGAGACAATTTGTAGCATATGTAGACTTGATAACAAATCATATAGTACAATCACTTTTGTCTGACGACCTATTCATAAGGCTTTAATGACCGTATTCAACATCATAGACCATTTGTAAAGTACATCGTTATATCACTGATCATTCAAATCTCTGTTTTATACCTCCAATCAATACAAAATGCTCTTTCAATCGCTAAAAGGTTTTCATAGAAAATGGTGTGAAAATGGGTTCTTACGCTTCTATGACATAAAAGAAATAGACAAAGTGTTATCTCCCCTGGATCTAACAAGATCAATTGGATCTATACCTTTCATCTCAAATATTGTCTGAAAATATTTATTCATCAATGCATGAAAAACATTTTTCCGTTTCGATAATATACATTAACTAATGAGACACATCAATGTAATGATTAATTATAATAATGGGCAAGTAAAGCCTTTAATTGTGTGATTCTATACCGATGGTGTTAATATCTATACACTCTGGCTTATCCTAAAACAATAGCACTTTAGAGTAATATCGACATTGATTGTTATTTTATTAAGAGAATAATATATTTGGATCCAGCACTTGTATCAGTTGTATTTTGCAGTGAAAAGGAAATTAAAACAGTGAAGAGGACACCGCGAAACGGCATTTCGATGTCCACAATATGGCTGAGACTTCAAGGTTTTGGTGATGTTGGTTCTTGTCATTTCTTTCGTGTTTTCCAACCTGAGAATAACGCTTGGACTTGGTAATTTCTGAAAACAAGTGCCCGCGGAAAGACCACATTAAGATTGTTTTCGTGATTGCTTTTACTTTGATCGTTGTGTAGTTTATATTTATAGCACCTTAATTTTGCTCAAATCGCCTGATATATTTGTAAAATCCTTCAAGGAGTCATTAGGTAATTAAAATGAGAGTTGACGATATTTGTTTCGCTCACTGCAGTTTTGTCTTTTTATTCAGTTCGTTTGCATATAAACATCGTAGAAATCGTACGACCACTGCTTTGTTATCTCGCAGTAGAAGCTGTGTAGTCTTTTGCATGTGCCTTATCTTCACCTCCCCAAGCAAAGTATACATCATCAAGCGACTTTTGATAGCTCATGAATACACCTCAATTATATGTCCAGCACCATGGTAACCAAGAATGCTGCACCAAATGCTTTCAATCTCTCCTAAAGAATTAATAAAGCTTTTTCTTAATATAAGTAATACAGTCATTCTCAAAAAGGTTGTCCAGATGAAAAGACTACAATGCTACAATATGTGATTCATTATGTTTTCAATTTCTTCGCGTGGAATTTCATTTTGAGATGCAAAAGTACACGGCATTGTGAGAACTGAATGTAATGCCGCTGGTATCAACTCGCAGTTCCCCGCGCAGCAATTGAAAACATAATGAATCACGTGACTTTATTGTAGTATTGTAGTCTTTTCATCTGGACAACCTTTTCGAGAATGACTGTATATAGATCATGGCGATGAAGACGATGATGACAAATGGTTTGAACCCAGGAGTAATACATGTAGATTGGATATGACCTTCCGGGTGAGTAAAGTCTCGGATAAGAAGACTGTTGATGGTACTAACTGATTTTCCAACTGCCTTAGAAGCGGCAGTCACCTTCATTTGTAGATGGTTGCTGCTCAGGCATACGAAACATCAGCCAGGACCATCAACAGTCTTCATTCAGACTTTATTCACCTGGAAGGTTACATGTCCAAACTACAGATAATGATGATGATGTTTTTGGTGGTGATGCTGATAACAATGTTCCGATCCTAGTTGATGATGACGAAATACCATTGGTGAGTTCTATTTCGGAACTGGCCAATTGATATTGGTTGATGCAAAGAAAATGGAAAATATGCTGATGTTGACAATACTGTAAATAAACAGTGAAGTTCACCTTGAAAAGGACCATCACCAGGTTGCAAGAACAGAGTACCCCATATTCGTCCTTCGTGGAATATCACTCTCCGTACACCAGCTCCCACTCAATCGTCAAACTACACAATGGTGCACAGGAGTTATATATTTTATGAATATCTCAGTGACCATCTAGTACCTCGAGGTTAACTAAATAAGGGCTATGGCCTGGCTCAGGTTTCAGACTCCAAATGAAGCCCATCGGTCCAACACCAACATACGACCCTCCAACGGAAGGCTGCGAGTTCAAACACACTCGGCCTTCATTATCTGCAATGTAATGAGCCAGTGAACTGATATCTGTCTTGCACATCGCCACACAGCTTGGCTTGAAGTGTTATCTTTTTGTTTGGTGCAAGACCTCGTTACTCATACATTCACCCTTACTTTCTCATACATGTCCAATACGGCTACCGGATTCCGGTGGCCGAAACGTTTTACAAGTCGATCCGCTACCACAGGAATTCCATGATATTTTTTCCTGTGAGATTCTTGCCTGGGCTAAATAGTCGGCGAGCGGTACTGTTCGTTCCGGTGGAGAATTTCCCATCAACCCACATGCTACCACAGGAATCCCATGATATTTTTCCTGTCAGATTCTGAGGTGCCTGGGCTAATAGTCGGCGAGCGGTACTGTTCGTTCCGGTGGAGAATTTATGCGACTTATCAGAATCCAAGTGTATGTTATCACATAGATGATTGAAATGATCGATGAGTTAGTTGTGATGTGGATTATTTCGATGTAAACAACGAGCGAACGGTGGCCGCATGTTTCTAGAACGACATATCACATATTAGATGCTTTATGAGTTTGTTGTGATATGGATTATTTCGATGTAAGCATATTTAAGTTATAGGTGCCGGCCGAATCCTTTGAATGATTATTGATTATTTTGATGTTTTAACATTTGAAAACGACGCAATTATAGATGATTTGAAAGATGAATGAGTTAACCATGCCCAAATATTTTAAGAACAGCATGATATGTCGTTCTAAAAACGTTCGGCCATCGTTCGTTCAGTTATGTCGTTCTAAAAACATTCGGCCATCGTTCGCTCGATCGTTAGCCGTGGCGAAGATAGAGTATGTTTACATCGAAATAATCCATATCACAACTAACTCATCGTCGATCATTTCAATCATCTAATATATGATACAGTCATTTGCAAAAATTCTGGCCGCCACGATATATCAATATATCAATATATCGGGTGCATTATGGGTAATTAAATAATACTATTTTGAGTTTCCTAACTTATTAAATGAAGCAAAATTTACAAACAACAAACGTATGACTAAAATAAACATTATACTAAATATTTCTACCAACTTTGCTGGCGTTAACCCGCTTTAAGGGGAATTTGCTATTATTTAATTACCCATAATGCACCCGATATATTGATATATTGATATTTCGTAGCGGCCAGAATTTTTGCAAATGACTGTATGTCGTTCTAAAAACATTCGGCCATCGTTCGTTCAGTTATTAGCCGTGGCGAAGATGAGCGAAGAGAAAATGTAAGCGACCGATCGAAGAGCGTCTGGTGGAAAACGCGGAGTGCGGAGTCAAGTTAGAAATCATGGTGTGGTAGTCTCAGCGTTTTCTACCAAAGTGGAAAACGCGGAGTTTCTCTCTCCCTCTCGATTTTTATATTACTGCAAAATAAACATAGACCAGTCATTCACTGAGTTCTATTTATAAACAATTAGACTGAGTTCGAGTTTTCTATGAGTCAATACTCAATAATAATAATTGAATGTGTATGCAAGGTATTACTGGAAAGTCTCCGAGCGAAAAAGCAGAGTTATTTAACTCTTACTTCTAATTGACATGTCTTTATGCCAAGATCTAACAACAACCAATATGAAAATATCAGAAGTAACTACAAGCATATATAGACATGGTCGCCAATCCCTACGAGACCTGGACATAACAAAGGTGGGTGGCCCAGATGGATTCCTCCTTCGCTTGCTAAAAGAATGCAGTACGTCAACAAATTGCCTCAAGCCTTTGCTGTCTATTCAACAAATCGATCCATCAAAAATAATTACATTGCGATGTAAAACTTAATGCATTAGAACTTTATTATGATTATTATAACTATGGGCTACAGACTAGTCATTAAAATTCTCACCACTGTAATAATTATGATATTATCGTAAATACTGCCCAATTTTTCATTTCTATAAATAAATAATTACAAAATAATAAATCAATTCTAATATAGTGTCTTTCATCTTTTACAGTTATTATAGTATATAACTATTCCAATTAATTTATTCACCATGGACAGCATGGTGTGAACCAGAGCATGATGGGAATGTCTCTTTCGACCAGAATTCTCTGATCTTCCATTTAAAAAAAATTAGCCAACTCATTTTCATGTTACTTAAATTTGTTTCACCGATACAGTCATTCTCAAAAAGGTTGTCCAGATGAAAAGACTACAATAAAGTCACGTGATTCACTATGTTTTCAATTTCCTCGCGTGGACTTTCGATTTGAGATGCAAACGTACACGGCATTGTGAGAAATGAATGTAATGGTGCTGGTATCGACTCGCAGTTCCGCGCGCAGAAATTGAAAACATAGTGAATCACGTGACCTTATTGTAGTATTGTAGTCTTTTCATCTGGACAACCTTTTTGGGAATGACTGTATGTCTTGTTTAGTACAAGACGTTCATGAAGAATATGACTGCAAATAGAAACTCCCATGATCCTTCAGGTTCAAATTCGCACCTATTATGCTTTCCGCCCGACTACATTGAGAATACATTTCGTGTTCATTGCTGCCGTTGCGTAGCGAGCCTGAGACACAATCGGCAGCGCGCACTCCACATTCTTTTACCACATATGGTGTATACTGTACATATGCTTTTATTGTGGGGATTATAGTTTGGTGGTACATGATCAAGTGCTCAAAGTACTTTGTATACGACTTCTCAACAATCGGTTGTATAGCGTACTTCGAAGTGTTTACTGCTTCAGAATAAAAAGCATATCCTAGAGAACCACACTGAATGGCTTTGCGTTAAAAAGGTTTTATTAACATATTTAACTTGACGTTTACCCCAGAAGCAACGTAACTTATCTAGGGGGCTCACATCGAAAAAGTTCGAGATTTTGACCCCCGTACAAATTAGAATCTGCTCTCTCCGCTTCGTTCGCTCTGGCTCGCTACGCTCACTAGTTGTTCCACATTACACCGGCAAACTCCGCGTATAGTCCCATAAGTGCTCATATCAAGATAAACAGTAAGAAGTCAAACAAACAATACGACTACATCCATATGCAAAACCATCTCAGACAAATCAGCTCCCTACTGTTCTCACTAAAAAGGCAGCACTCCCTTCCCATTGGGTATACTACTGAGTAATTCTAGTTATTTTGAAGGTCATACAATATCTGCATTGAGAACTTTTGGCGGCAAAACGCACAGGATAAGCCATGCTACAACAACATAACTATATAATAAACTACGAATAATAAATATTTTATATTATCAGCTCTCTACTCTATATATTTGGTAACTCGATATTTTAGCAGTATACATACAATTATCCTATACATATTACATCTCAGCCAATCAGAGCTCACCATTTCTATGACTAAAATACAGAGCGATATTTCAGTTTGTATTAGCCAAACGTTGTAAATTGTAATTGTTGATGTAATATGTATAGGATAATATGGTTATACCATGGTGAAATATCAGCCCGTATGCCATAGAAAACCATGGAATAACCAATAAGTACTACATGACTCACCCCTGGTCTGGTTTAAAAGTTATGTTCTTATTATGATATTCTAAACCAGTTTGGCGATAAGACAAACATAAGAGATCTCTCAGGACACTAGGTTACTCACATGTGCATGTTAAAGAAAGTGATGGTGTATTCGTAGATTTTTTATTTTTTATTTTAAAAAATCAAATTTTAAGAAAACCATTGAAAACTTACTTCTGTCCTTTGAATCTAATCTCAGTTGCTCGTTATTCGATCATTTGGGAAAGTATACTGAAATGTGTATATTCCGGCACTGCGACATGTTACAGTTCTTTCGAGTAGACTTTGCCAAATTATCGCAAAAGCAACAATTAAGATCGTACTCAAAGGAAATCACTAGTAAGTTTTCAGGGGTTTTCTTGAGTTATGAGATTTCTTGAAGGGGAATAAAGAACCTACGAAAGCGCCATTGATTTCTTTAGGTAGATCGCGCATGCGCAGACGGTTATCACCAGTGCCGTCTATAATAACCAAGACTACTATCAGTACTGTCACTGATAGTGTATATTAACGCCATCATAACGATACGTTATAATTGTGCTTGAATCTGGCTAAGACGACGAAGTGTTTCATCGAACGTCGGCCTTCGTTCTGGTTCAATGGTCCAGCAGTTCTTCATGATCGAGTAAATGGAAGGAGGAGTACCAGATGGCGGTGGCATACGATAACCCTGCTCTACCTTGTCGCGTGTGTCCTGGATAATAAACAAACAATAGCACGATTAGAACACATGGAACAAGCACTGGAACTCAGAAGTGGAAATGATGAGCCTTAATAGACCCAGTTTCTTAGGCCTAGGGCAAACGACTAACCATGAGCTTAATTCAGTCGAACCTATTTTAAAAATAATTTTGAAATTGGCTCATGGCTAGAACGACGTTTTCTGTTTGAAAAGGCATTTGTGCGTTGTAGCAAACTTGGCTTTGAAGCTATTTCAAAATTCGACGTTTGCCGTAGGCCTTAATTATCTTACGGCGGGCCAGTATGCTCTAACACTCAATTTACCGAGTATCAAATATGTTCTCGGTGTTGCAGATCACCAGATGACGTCATGATTCTTAATTCTTGCACATATTCTGTTGCATTTCTCGGTATATATCGGATTTATATATAGTTTACTATGGGTACGGGGATCATTTGCAGTGACAAATGGACAAATTTTGACGGTACTATGTCTTGCACTGACACGCTGACAAACTGACAGATTCTGTCAGCACCGACAAACTGACAGATTCTGTCAGCAAACTGTCAGCACCGACAAACTGACAAGATTTTCAAGCTACGATATCCCTTGCACTGACACGCTGACAAACTGACACGCTGACAAATTCTGTCAGTAAACTGTCAACACCGACAAACTGACAGATTCTGTCAGCAAACTGTCAGCACCGACAAACTGACAAGATTTTCAAGCTACGATATGCCTTGCACTGACACGCTGACACATTCTGTCAGTAAACTGTCAGCACCGACAAACTGACAGATTCTGTCAGCACCGACAAACTGACAAGATTTTCAAGCTACGATATCCCTTGTATTGCACTGACACGCTGACAAACTGACACATTCTGTCAGTAAACTGTCAGCACCGACAAACTGACAGAAAATTATTATTTTAGTTTTAATAATTCTATGAATTAGTTCCGTAGCATGAAACTTGACGTACCATGCAATAAATATTGACAAATAACGCAATGTCTATGTATTCTGTGGGCACATTTAGAGTATATTTTAAATACTGTAGCTAGAAGATACTCAATAATTGTTAGTTTTTTTTAAACGGCAACATTTACAACAAGCATTAATTATAGCATGCAACTACAATGTACACGTGGTGGCCTTGATCGAGTTATAAGGATTTACTCAACGATTAAATCGACCAACATCAAATCAGGTACGTATTATTCATATGTGAGGTACTACCGTTTGTGCAGTCAGCACTCATTATTAATAATAATAATAATAATAATAATAAACTATATTTATAAAGCGTCATATTCAATATTTGCTCATGGCGCTATTAACCTATATCCAATAAAAATAATAATGAAAAATAAATTCATAAATTCAAAAATAAATATTATTCATGATTGATTCTGCATTTGTGTTTAAGGTGGTTCCAGCATAATGAATGACCTGTTTGCCGTATTTTTTTAACTCGCTCGCTCCGCGTCAATATTGCTTGGATTTTATTATGCTTAACATAAATACTAATTCAACTATTCTGCTTTTGGAAGGTTTATTCAAAATTATCATTGTAAGCCGCGTTTGTGAATGCCAGCTGATATTGAAACGACACTATTTTCACTAAAACTGCTGCCAAACGGTTTTCCCTCGTACGATTTTTTTTTTTAACTTCGTTAACGACCTTTTAAGGTCCATAGTGATGTTCTGACGAGGTAAGAAGAACATTGTTCGAGCCGAAGTCACGTAACAACCGATAGGTCCAAATATTGACAACAAAAATATGAACTGGTGATTTCGGCTCGATTAATTTCCTTCTTACCTCGTCAGAACATTACTAGGGACCTTAAAAGGTCGTTCACGAAGTTTAAAAAAAAATCGTACGAGGGAAAACCGTTTGGCAGCAGTTTTAGTGAAAATAGTATCGTTTCAATATCAGCTGGCATTCACAAACGCGGCTTACAATGATAATTTTGAATAAACCGTCCAAAAGCAGAATGGTTGAATTAGTATTTGTGTTAAGGTGGCTTAACACATATAGATTAAGCGCGCGCAAGACCATGAGCATGCGCAATAATGGAACTTGAATAATTTTTATTTTGATGACGTCATGCGCGGGCGATCTTTTTTGAAAAGAAACTCCAAAACTACATGGTAAAATCTTTTCATAATTTTACAATTTTGTTTGAAATATAAAGCTACAGTAATTAACGTAATATGAAAAAAATTGGTACTACAGATTTTTCATTATTTTGCAAAATCGATATATACAGCTTATTTGACATTTTAGTGTGTAGTACGGCTGGATATTTTTACGAGTCTGCATACGGGCTCGACAAAATACAAAGACGAGTAAAAATTTCCAGCCGTACTACACACTAAAATGTTAAATAAGTTATTTATTATCCAACTCTTTTGGGATGCGAAAAATACACTCAGCCCGTGACGGATATTGCGTTACGCGCGATCTTCATCATTCTAATTGGTTGAATACTAATACGAGTAAAACCGGTTTTTCTTTATTTCATGCAAACACGCCGTTTTTTACTAACAAATCAAAGTCGAATTTACATTTGCTTTGCTTGCAAAATGTTCTTACACGAATTTTAAACTGAACCACCTCTCGAATTAATACACAAAGAGGCAACCTTTATTGGAAAACTAATGATCAAACGATACAAACCATCTGTGGCCGATAACGTCAAACTATAACTGTGAAAGTGAAAGCTCAAACGTTCTACAGAAGAGAATATAATATTATATCAGTCACTCGTCTTCCTCATCTGACTCAATGACATATCTTCTTCGCTTTGGAACTACAACTGGACCTGTAGCGTTTGAACCACCAATGTTGAAGGTACACTGATTGAAAACAGCTCCTGAGAATGCTGAATCGAGTGGGGAAATGCTTGAACTTGCAGCGCTTGTAGTACTTCGGTTTTGGTTTACACTTACAGTGGACAAAGCTGTTCGTGGGCCACTGCTGCTCAGCCTGCTGATTGCAAGGGACATGTGTTTCTGCTGTTCTTCTGAGACACTGGAGTAGCTGTCGATGGATTTCAAGTTTTTATGACCTGAGAGCTGACTGATATCAAGCGGATTGATATTTTCGTGGCGGAGTGTTGTGATCATTGTCCTTCGAGCGGAGTGGTTCGTGTGCTTGCCAGGAATATCAGCGTTTGCTGTCATTTGTTTCATGAAGGATCCAAGGGAATGTACACCCAGTGGCTGGCGTTTGAACCATGTGTTAGTCTTCGCATTCTTTACCGTTGCAAGGTATAATGGAGAATCTGGACTCCTCATTTCTGCCGGCCGATGCTCTAAATAGGCTCGGAAAATCCTCACTGGACACCTGTCGTTTCCGGTCGCGTACATTCGTGGATTGTAGTATCGCTCGGGTCCAAACTCTTTACCACCGGTTCTTGTCTTTGAACCCCGTTCTGTATGCCAGATTACATACTCCTTTTCATCTCCGCCTTGCTCCTTCTGGATTTCCAAATCTCCAAGGAGAACTTTTCTATGTTCATCTTGTGCTCTCCATCCAAAATGCATTGTGTTGTTGAGCCAAATCGTGCGGATGAGAGCGTCAGGACTGTGGTCTCCGAGCTGTTTTTCAAGCCAAAGCTTCTCCATCTCGTCACTGTTAAGCCCAAGAGCTTTATTGGGTCGACGACCTTTACCAGCAAGACGAAGTTGTCTTCTCTTGCACTCGAGAGTTTCCCGTGATTTTGAAAACTGACGGTCACTTAGGATGCTGTATGGCTTACTCTTTTGTCGTAAATGGCGGTCTAAGCTCCTTTGAAAAGACGTCAAAGTTCCTGGCTCGAAATCAGTGGCGTTCTGCTTCTTCACCTCAATAAAAAAATAAGCACAAGAGGCCGTCAAGCTCACTGGGAGGTATGTCTTCTATTTCTCTTGTCTCATCCCTGGACTGGCACCAACGACGCCAAACGTTAAGGTCAGTTTTAGTTTTTCTAGCCGTGTTTACGTTTTTGTTGTCATCGAGAAATTTTTCAACAACGCTTTTTTCGACTGTGTCTGTGGTTTTCAAACCGTCTGTAGTTTCTGCTTGATTCGTTAGTACCTTATCGAGTTCTTTCAACAATTCTTCATCGTCAGTTTGTTCGTCATATAAATTAAAACAATTGTCTAGTGACCAATTGGGAACAAAGTCTGAAACACCGGCCATGTTTCCTTTTTGCAAAGTTTTTTCTCCCAACTCTTTCACACTCAAACCTGTCAAACCGGTATAGACGAGTAAAAATATCGCTGGATATTATTACTCGCTCCAGTCCTACTCACGCGATATTTTTACTCGTCTATGTATAGTTGGATAATAATTTGCAATATTTTGGATTCTGTAGTGCGGAATGTTTCAGTTCTTTGTCAAATGAAAGGTGAAGTGTAGAATTTTCAAAATGGAAAGTATTAAAAAGATTCACCGTGTAAACCGTGCGTTTTTATTGATTTTATGAGAAAAATTACCTTTGTCATTAATGGCGGTCGGACGTCTGTTGAGTCACCTCTTGCTCTCAGTGACTATTGTGACCTTCCTAACGCTTATTTTGGATACTAAGCTAGAGCATTATCCAGCTAAGGAGGTTTCTTCAGTCTCTATCTATACAAATTTGGATGTCCACTACTTTCTTAGCCGCAGTTCAAGCTTACATCGACGATACCGAAGACATTGTTCTACTGAGGCCTTGTCCTTTGATAGAGCAAAAAATGGAATCTATCTTATCAAACATTTGATAGCAGCTACTTATCTCCTTCTCCTGGCTGGTGATATTAATATAAACCCTGGACCTGGCCCTTATATATCTAACGATGCTTTTAAATCTACAAACTGCGGAGAAGGCTTATCAATCTGCCAATTGAATGTCCAATGTCTTACTGACAGCAAATTCGAAGAAATTTCCTCATCACTCAACAGCGCTCAACCTTCAAGAGATAAAGCGGATTTAATCATCCTGACCGAGACTTTTGCCTCTAGCAAAAAACCTGATTCCTTGTTTGCTATAGCAAACTATGATTTGTACAGAAGAGATCGCGTTGGAAAAAAAGGCGGTGGAATCTTTATTTATGTTTCTAACCAACTGAAGTGCAAGAAGCAAAATGATCTTATGTCGCCAGAGTGCGAGGTGCTGTGGCTGGAAGTTTGTCCTTATAAATCTAAACGTCCTATTCTCGTAGCTGGGGTCTACCGTCCCCCTTCGTCTAAACTCCAAGATGACATATGTATTGGATCAAACATTGAAAATGCCTATTTACTGAATTTGGAAATGATTATTCTTGGTGACTTTAACATCGATACTCTTAAGTCAGATTATTCCAAGCACAAGCTTGTCAAAACATTAACAAATTTGCATCTAACACAATTGGTTAATCAAGTTACAAGACCCGCTTCAAAGACCTGTTTAGATCACATATGGACCACCCATCCCGAGAGAATATCTACAGTGGAAACTAAACTGATTGGCTTGTCTGATCACCTTCCAACAATAGCTCTAAGGAAATTCAATAAAGAAGGAATAAAAGACTCTTATATTCATAAATCCTTCAGCTATCGTGTTTTCAAGCATTTCAATGTCGAAGCTTTGGTCCAGTCTCTGAATGAAGCCCCTTGGGACACTGCGTTTATTTTTAGTGAGATCGACGACATCTATGATTCTTGGTTTAAACTATTTGCTGGAATAATCGACGACTGTGCTCCCATTAAACTGAAGCGGGTTAAAAGATCAGTCCAACCTGCTTGGTTCTCAAGTGAGCTAAACAAATTGATTGTAGAAAGAAATACCTTATTGAAAAAAGCCAAACGAAATACTGATGTTTGGAGCAAGTTCAAGAAATGCAAAAATTCCGTCACTAAAGCAATTCGTCTAGCAAAAAAGGAATATTTTCAAAACCAAGTAAAGGAAAATAGGAATAATCCCAAAAAACTTTGGAGTTTAATTAAGACTCTAACAAGAAAGAATGTAAACAATCATGTTAACATCAATTCCCTGAGGGACAAGAATGGTATTTCTCACGATGAAAAGGATCAACTCGTCGAAATGCTAAACTCATTCTTTGTAAATCAGCCACAAGAACTTCTTGGAACATCTTCATCTACAACAACTGGTCCCTCAAACAACATAAATTGTTCCAATATGGCTAAACCCTTGGTTATTCCTCATATAACTAAAGGCGAAATTGAAAAAAACATCCTTTCTATGCCTTCGAACAAAGCTAGTGGTGCAGATGGACTTAGTGTAAAAATTCTCAAAGCAGCTGCTCCTGCCATATCATCATCCCTGGCTAGACTAATAAATCACTGTATTGACAATGGTTGTGTCCCATCTGCTTGGAAATTGGCTAAGGTAATTCCTATATACAAGGGTAAAGGATCAAGAGATGACATGAGTAACTATCGACCAATCTCTGTGCTTCCGTTACTGTCTAAAATGTTTGAGAAGCATATACATTCAGCTTTATGTAGTCTCCTGAAGGAAAACAATTTGTTGTACAAGCTCCAATCTGGCTTTCGCCGAAATCACTCTACTGAAACAGCTTTAGTTAGAATGATTGACCAGCTTCTACTAAATCTTGAGGATGATCATATCAGTGGTTTGCTATTTATCGACTACTAAAAAGCTTTTGATCTTGTTGACCATGGAATTTTGTTAACCAAGCTTAAATCATACAATGTTGAACCAAAGGAACTAAAGCTGTTCAGAAATTATCTAAAAGATCGTCACCAATATGTCAAGCTTGGCCAATATAAATCTGATACTAAAACAATAATAACACAAGGATCCATCTTAGGGCCGCTTCTATTCTTGGTTTTTATAAATGATCTCCCTAATATTGTGAATAAGTCAACTGTTGACACTTTTGCGGACGATACTACTATATGTGCTTCGGCTCCTGTAGCATCTTGTTTAGTCAGGTTAAAGGACACGTTACAGTCTGACCTAAACCAAGTCACAGAATGGTCTACAAACAACAGCATGATTGTAAATTCAACTAAGACCAAAGTGGTTCTTATTACTGGTCAACGCTTAGATAAGAAATTAGAAGACCGAAACTTAACACTAAATGCTCATGGCAGTGTCATTGATCAATCTACCTCTGAGAAACTACTGGGTGTTCGAATTGATGAGAAACTAAAATTTGACGAGCATATCGAAGATCTAAGTAAAAAGCTATCACAAAGAATTGGAGTCTTGAAGAATATCAAACGTAACCTTCCATTAAATGAAAGGAAACTATTCTACAATTCAATGATCAAACCAATAATGCTCTATGGTAGTACAGTCTGGGGGTCCGGATCAAGTGAAAATATCGATAAGATATTCAAGCTACAGAAAAGGGCAGCCCGAGTTATTTTGGATGCAGACCTAAAGGAAAGAACTAGCGGGATGTTTAATAAGTTGAAATGGTACCCATTAGAGACGAAATATCAATCAGAAAATGTAGCTTAGTGTACAAAAGGAACAATGGTCTTACTCCAAATTACATCAATGAAATGCTAATTAGAAATTCAGATGTCCACACTAGATTAACTAGACATTCAGGATATAATTTAGTTTGTCCCAAATATAAAAGGGAGTGTGAAGGGGGGAGGACGTTTAGAGTGACTAGCACCAAGTTATGGAACACTATTCCTGCAGGAATTAAGACAAAACCGTCTCTTAAAGCTTTTAAGTCAGCTATCCGTAAATACTTCTACATGAAGAGCTAAGTTACATTTATATTATACTCTCATAATTTTATTAGCTCAGACTTAAAATTCATTGGAAATTGGGTTAAAATGGTGGGTTGTCTTATAGTTCATATTTTATAGATTCTTATTAGGATATATTTTAATTACGACCAGTACAATTTTACGATGTATATAAACGGGTGTGGGTATATAATTATGGGGTTTAAGTTAGTATACAAGGGTGTTGGGTTATATGGGATCTGGAGTGGTGGGAATGGATACAAATATTTGAGATTAAGGGTATTGTAACTTGGGCCTAAATTTTAGTGAAGTGGGATTGGGTATTTATAGTAGTATTATACAAAGTATATAGTTTTTTTATAGTATGTAATATTTTATTTATTTTAAATTATTATTTGAGGGCCATGAGTTCATCAGTGAAAACTGTTAAATGTACCCTCGTGAAATAAAGTTTATTATTATTATTATTATTATTATCATGGCGTTGCTATGGTAACCTTTCGAGTGATCATTTTCATATAAAACGATTCCCCAACTCATGATCTGTCATATGGTTGGCTGAACGGGTGTCAAATTATACATCCGTATTAGCTATAATACGCTTTTTACATTTGGTATAGAGGCCCTTTAAACTATATGGAGCCACCATAAGCACAATAAAATCCAAGCAATATTGACGCGGAGTTTGTCAGCGTGTCAGTGCAAGGGATATCGTAGCTTGAAAATCTTGTCAGTTTGTCGGTGCTGACAGTTTGCTGACAGAATCTGTCAGTTTGTCGGTGCTGACAGTTTACTGACAGAATGTGTCAGTTTGTCAGCGTGTCAGCGTGTCAGTGCAAGGCATATCGTAGCTTGAAAATCTTGTCAGTTTGTCGGTGCTGACAGTTTGCTGACACAATCTGTCAGTTTGTCGGTGCTGACAGTCTACTGACAGAATGTGTCAGTTTGTCAGCGTGTCAGTGCAAGGGACATCGTAGCTTGAAAATATTGTCAGTTTGTAGGTGCTGACAGTTTGCTGACAGAATCTGCCAGTTTGTCGGTGCTGACAGAATCTGTCAGTTTGTCAGCGTGTCAGTACAAGACATAGTACCGTCAAAATTTGTCCATTTGTCACTGCAAATGATCCCCGTACCCATAGTAAACTATATATAAATCCGATATATATCGAGAAATACAACAGAATATGTGCAAGAATTAAGAATCATGACGTCATCTGGTGATCTGCAACACCGAGAAACAGCCCAAATATGTTACTTTAGGATTAGTATCAATTGGAATTTATTAGTATTAGTAGTATTTAAGATTATTAATGTATTCTAGAGGACCCCTCTGTAAATCACTCTGTCGGTGAAGTTGACCTCCTCATTAAATATTATTATTATTTTACATGCAGAAATCAGGAAAACTACAAAAATATATATAATGAAACACATGAAAGGTGAAGACGAGGATGCATGTGCGATACAGCTGTATGGGTTGAACCCGCATGCTATCAATAAATATTCACAATTAAAAATGTTCTAGTATCGCTGCATGATTTTCCTCTTGAAATACAGTTGAACCTCCGGTTGCGACCACTCTCGTAAGCGACCACCTCTCCTAAGCGACCAGTTTCAATACCAAAAGTTTCCAATTAAGAGTGCGTTCGATTGACCTTATTCCGGAATAGGAATACTTGGAATAATACGGAATGTCCATTCAATTGAGTCTGTTCCGATTCCGGAATAAGCGGAATATA
This sequence comes from Actinostola sp. cb2023, assembly GCA_033675265.1. Classification (NCBI taxonomy): domain Eukaryota; kingdom Metazoa; phylum Cnidaria; class Anthozoa; order Actiniaria; family Actinostolidae; genus Actinostola; species Actinostola sp. cb2023. The sequence goes on from JAUJYZ010000839.1 coordinate 59,904, forward strand.
TTCCAAACATTCTGCTCATCATAGCAGAATGCTTGGAATATTCCGGAATAATGACGTCATCCGTCTGCCCTAGAATCTGGAATTATTCCTATTCCAGAATAAGGTTAATCGAACGCACTCTTAATTGGAAACTAAGTCAAATCACAATAGTTGGAACCTCTCATAAGCAACCAGACCACATGGCTTAACATTTTTAACTTAACATTTTGGGTGGTCGCTTACGTGAGGTTCGACTGTATGGGAGGTTTTACGTGTGACGTAGTGGCCGTCAAAATCTACAAAATGTTCGAACCTAACTTTCAAAGTCTGTTAGTTTTTCTTCAAGCAACTAGATGGCATTTGTTTGTTTGTTTATAAGTAACTTATATTTGGTATATTTGACAGATATTTAGACTTCACCGATCTAAAATTGAAGTTTTGAGCAAGTAAAATGACGGTTTGACGGCCACTCGCGACAGATTTTGACGTCAGAAAAAGATTCCATAAAACCTCCCATATGTTTAACAAAGAAACAGTCAATCAATCTCGTTCAAAAGCTTTTCAACCGACAGTTGTATTTGTAAATCGTTGGCTCACCTTGTTTGTCAAGCCGGGATAAGGAGTATTACCAAAAGAGAACGTTTCCCACAGTAATATTCCAAAACTCCAAATATCACTAAGTGTTGTGTATTGAGCATAATTCAAAGCTTCAGGAGCTGTCCACTTTACAGGAATCTCTCTCATGTTGGTCGCCTCGTAGAACTCTGTTACAAAGAGAACAAATTCAGAGTTTTGTGCGGTATAGCAGGCTGGTTAGTGTAGTGGGTAGTGAGTGTGCTGTGTTTGGAGCCGGGCTGAAAATCCCAGGAAGATATAGAGGGCGACGCGTATTAATTGTTTTGGTGCAATATTAGGTGTTGTACTACCACCCTCTTGAAATAAATAAAGGCACCTTGCCTTTTTTGGCCAGTGTTTTGATTTTGTGTTTACATGCACTCGATAAAACTATACATGTATAATATAAACTTGAAATAGAACACACTATTGTTTTTGGTCAAGGATGGCTCAAATCAACAACAAATCAGATCTGAAATCACTTTCAAATTTCGATTTTCGTTACCTACATGCTATGGGCGCGCAAGGCATTGTGGGCTCGGACACCATCCTAACGCGCTGAAACAGCCTACACCTCTAACGAACTAGCTACTTGAAAGTAATTACAGCAGAGACATTGTAGAATAACTACATGTAGACCCTTTCATTCCTATTTTAACTGTTTTATTTCAAAGGTGACTGTATATAAACTTCCGAACTAAACTCTGTACATGAATCGCTACATGAACAACTCAAAGCTTCCCAAAGCACATGGGATATTCGTGCGACCTTCGTACAATCTTTGTACAATCTTCGTAAGCATGTGATCAAACGCGATCAAGTTTCTGTACACTCCCCCCCTTGACAATCTAATTGTCAATTCTACACCGTCTCTTCATTTCGCCTACGATGGCTGCTTGTCTCCTGGTCCTAGTAGGTTGTGGAGCAACACGTTCATTAACTTCCTTCTCTCTCGAGAACACTTCCAATGGAATCAACTTCTGAATAGGGCGACGCATGATTCTTGTCTTCTTCCCTCTTTCTCCAACTTGTATTATACATGTAGCTCCTCGAGGTTGACCATCGCTACCATTAATGATTTCCGTAACTCTCGCTAATTGCCACAAACTTCGTGGAGTGTTCTCATCATGTACACAAACGATGTCGCCAACCTGAATTGTTGGTGAAGTTCCTTGACCTGTGATTACCTTATGGCGTTCTCTCAACTCTAATATATATTCTCGTTGCCAACGAGACCAAAAATGATTAGACATTTTAGTGAGGTACTTCATTCGCTTTGTCAATCCAACAGCTGATGAGTCTGGATCAGCTTCACTAGTGATGTTTGGATCTGGGAGTGTATGAACACGCTTTCCTAATAACAGGTGGGATGGAGTTGAAACTTCATCCAGCTCATCTGACAAACATATGTACATATGTAAGTGGTCTTGAATTTAAAGCAGCTTCCACTTAAATAAGAATTGTAGTAAGGTCATCATAGTTCAATCTATAATTTCCAAGTACTTTCTTTAAGCATCGTTTGACACACTTGACCATTCTCTCCCAGAAGCCTCCCCACCAGGTGCCTTTTCTAGATTGTATTGCCATCGTACCTTCCTTGACGACATGATTTCTTGAACTTCCTTTGGTTCAAACAGAGCAACTAATTTCTTCTCTGCTGACTTAAATGTCTTTGCATTGTCCGATACAATAAGACTTGGTATTCCTCGACGACTGACGAATCTCCTAAATGAACGAATAAAGGCTCCTACTGTAAGATTTGGTACAAGTTCCAAGTGAACTGCACGTGTACTGGCACACGTGTAAAGTGCTATGTAGCTCTTTGACATTTCAGTGTTTCTTTTTGCTTCAATCTTAACATAGATAGGTCCCGCAAAATCGACTCCAACATAAGTGAAAGGATATTCCATAGATAGACGAAAGTTTGGCAGATTTCCAGATGTATTTGCACAGTAAGGCTTGCCTTCAAATCTTCTGTAGGTGACACATCGATGAAGTTCCTTCTTTACTTACTGTCTGACGTCCCTTTACAATCCAAAATCTTTCTCGAATTGAGCTCAATGTTTCCTTCACTCCATTGTGCAGAACGTTCTCATGATTTTCACGAATAATCAGCAACGTTAGATGATGTTGTCTTGGAGTAATATAGGATACTTGACATAATCAGGAATGTTCGCATTTGCAAATCTTCCTCTGCAGCGTAGAACATTATTGTCATCATAGAAAAGTCCCAGTGTTAATTGTGTTTGTCTGAACTTTGGATCATTGATAATAGAGCGCTGTATGGTGAGCATCCAGGCAGTTTCTGCAACTTTCAATCTCCTTTGGAGTGATCGGCCCAATTATTGTTTCGTGATTCAATAATTTGCTCTTGCAATTTGCTATGAACCTCAGGACGATGGCAGTAATCTTGAACAGTTTGGGTGAACTACTATAGTCAGTGGGGTTAATCAAGTTTTCAAGATTCACAGTGCGGTGAGTGGTTCGAGTCGTGGAAAGCAACAGTGTCTACTGTACGACTTCCTTTCTTTATTTCTGTGACTGCCTCTGGTGTTTCTTCTACTTCGTCTTGTGATCTCCTTGAAGGCCAATCTTCCTTTTAATTTTGCAGCCACACAGGGCCATGTGACCACAGATCATTGTTCACTATCTCACTTGGGTGCATACCTCGTGATGGCAGGTCAGCTGGGTTTTCCTTTCCAGATACATGTTGCCAGTCTTCTGGGCTTGTCAGTTTCCTAATTTCTTGAACACGATTTTCGACAAATTGTTTGAACTCCTTATCAGTTCCAATGATCCAAAACAAGGTAGTTATAGAATCAGCCCAGCAATAAGTTCTTGATATCGATAGAATTGGAGTTAGTGCTCTTGCAACTGTAGACACGAGTCGTGCTTGACACAAGGCTCCCAAGAGTTCCAATCTTGGAATACTTTGAGGTTTTAAAGGTGCAATCCTCGTTTTTGAGGCTATCAATGTTGTGTCTATTGATCCTTGCAATTCAATTCGCAGGTATACAACAACAACATAGGCTTTCACACTCGCATCACAGAAAGACGGCAGTTCAATAGATACGTTCTACTAAGCAGTAACGATTTATTCTCACCTCCTGTAGTTTCCTAAGATCTTCAATCCAGTTTCTCCATTTCCTTTCGCAGTCTGCCGGCAAGGCAGAGTCCCAGTCTCGATTGTCAAGGCATATTTGCTGCATGGAACAGTAGTTTCATCGGTAAATAACTATTAGTGAAAAAAATCCGATAGGGTTATAAATGCTTGCAATCATTCTCAAGACACTTCGTTTTGTTGAGGAAAAACCATCTGCAGCTTCGATCAGTTCTTTAAACCGAAAAACAATATGGTCTGGTTTAGTGTCCCACACTAGACCTAATACCTTCTGTTCTTGTTCTGCTTCAACTCGCTCCTTTGGGCTTCCAAGCATAAGGTTCGCATAACTTGAATCTTCTTCAACAATGGGAATGTTGACTTTAATGTCTATTGTTTCATCTGTTTCCTTGTGAATTTCTTCCATTAATTCTGTAGAGTTCGATGACCACTTCCTAAGTGTAAATTCTCCTTCGCTTAGGATATCCTTAGATCGTTTATAGAGTTCATATGCTTGTTCATTTGTGCTGGCTCCTGACACCAGATCATCTACATAGAAAGATCTTAACAACTCGTCCACTATATTGGTATGGTTGTACTTTGATATATGATGTTGAAGAGTAGCTGCTAATAAGAATGGCGATGAGGTTATACCAAACATGACTCTGTTCATTCTCTTTATGGTGATTTCCGGTTCACTTGCATTGATGTTATTCACCCACAAAAATCTCAAGAAATCTCTGTGCTCTGGTGCAACCTCCACTTGCAAAAACGCCTTTTCAATGTCAGCTATTAACGCAGTCTTGCGACAACGAAACCGTAGCATGATATCAAACAAACTTGGAAGTAAACATGGACCAGAGCTCAAACAGCTGTTGAGTGAGATATCCTGTGTCTTACAAGATGCGTCATATAATGTACTACACGCAGCTTGGTTGTACTCTTGTCTCGACGTATGACACAATGATGTGGAATATAATGTACCTGACCAGCTTCAGCTGTTGCTGTTACATATTCAACAATACCTTTAGACTGTTGCTCTTCCAGGACAGTATTATACTCCTTTTAAAAGAACATCTTCATTGTGTTGCAATCTTCCTATGAGTGTTCCTAGTCTCTTGACACTGTTTTGATAATTATCTGGAATCACTGGGTGCTGATCCTTGAATGGGAGTTTCACACAATATCTCTGTCCATTAAACCTGATGTCGTTTAAGAACTTCCTGTGAACTTCATTTTCTTCATCTGGTAGAATTCCAATAGACTCTAGGAACCAGAACTGTGTCAACTGTGGCCGTATATCATCTAACACTTCACCCATTGGTTCTTCCATGATCTTAAGTACATGTGTTTGTAACACACTAGTTGATGCATCTTGGGGTTCCATATCAGAGGTGGGACCAGATAAGATCCATCCCAGATGTGTCTCAATTGCAGTGGGTCCTGACTCCCCCCTTATGATACCCCCCTTCATGAACTTACAGTAAAAGTCTAAACCAACAAGTAAGTCTATTGCTAGCTCAGAGTCTCTTTGTGAATTATCAGCTAGTTGTAAGTTAGGTAGGTAGGGTACAAAATGTAGGTAAGTTTATTTCAACTCGAAGTATATAATGAGCCAGGGACTGGTTTACAATATATTCGAGACAATCTAGATAAATATAAATATAGATGATAATTGAGAGCTAGAGAGTTCATTAAATGAGTGAATTTCCGTTGAGTCAACTGTACAGTACAGCTCAGATGTATCTTAACATATACACGCGTGTAAATCGAGTGTACTACACGCACTTTCTGCCAAGCTTTGAAGCAGTGCGTGTAAACTACATGCATAATTGAGTGTAATTTTCTTCCACTGCGTGTAGTTTTCCTTTGTTATATTTCATTGTATATAATAATGATTTCTTTTCTCTTCGTCAACAAAGGGGGTTAAGTATTCGGAAAGCCGTAATTTCTGAAGTACGATCTTCGTTGACTTCTCGTTGAGACGGTGCGGTATTGAATTAATTAGAAGAAATCAAACTTGAAGAAGCTTCTAGTCTTGTGTCTTTACTTTACAATAAGGCGATAAAGACCCCAAAAGTTTAAATGAACTCTTGAAATCACGATCCAATGCAATACTACGACTGATTCAAAACGTCTTTCCCACCAACTTTCAGCGTTATCAGTTCTAAAATCTCAGGTTCGTTAGCACTATTTAGCGTGCACGTGAGAATGTTATGTTTCAGACACTTTGATTGACACATATGGTGTGTGAGCACGTGAAAATCTTTGTTTACCACTTTTACTGAAACGTACTACAACAGTAGTATCTTTGTAATTTATAAATGTGGAAAAGCAACTAGAATCCATTCACTATGTTATGATGTAGATGTAGATGATAATTTCTGCGGTACATGTATGTTCCAATGATTTTGCCAAAATCTGAAGACTTGAATCGGCGGAAAGTATTTGGTGGATTCTATCGATCTCAGTATCGGACCGGACCCGATCGTTTGTTCAAAACAAATCAAACCGCTACGATTGTTATGTTTAATGATTTAATCCAAGGCTTTTGTTCGAACAACAAGCATGACTGATTCAAGGAGCAGAAAGTGAGTGTAATTGCGCGCATTCGCGCGGACAAAACCGCGTGTTTTTTACACGCAAAAACGTCCGTGCGAGTGTAATTTGGAAGAAATTTACACGCGAAAAACCCGCAGTTTCCACTCACAAAATGTTAAGATACATCTGAGCTGTACTGTATCTCCTGATTCTGAATAGGTGTACAAATGACTGGTACAGTGTGAGCAGTGACACACACATCACATCCATTATTTCCTTTAACACACAGTTGTACAGTGTCACAATTGCATATCAGTTCTCCTTTTGAGGCAAAGGTCTTGGTAGCTAAGGGTCTGTCTTCAGTGATGATAAGCACAAGGCGTCCTTTAATCTTTGAGATGCATATGACTTCTGTGATCCACTTTCAAATAGTATTCTTGCTTTGACAGCCTTTGCTGGGGTTTCTGGATTACATATCACTGTTGTAGCAGTCTGAAGTAATACACCTTCCTTTGTGTTTGTGAAGAAAGTAGTTGTTCCTGGTTTGGCTTCCTGTTTACTTGCAGTTGAACTTAGACTCAGGGTCCTTGTTGGCTTGAGACATTGAACTTACTTGTGATTTATTAGAACAGAGGCTTGGATGATGCCAATAATTACAAATATAGCACCTTCTTGCTGTTGGACAGTCGCGACCAACATGTCCTGCTCTAAGACAGTTGAAACACTTTCCCCTCTTTCCAAGAATGTCCTTACAGACTTTAACATCTGTGACAACATGACATGGCTTTGGTGGTCCCCTCTGCAGTAAGTACAGGTAATACTTTGTCCTATGTTTCGAGTTTGCTCTGAAAATAAGGCTTGGGCTGAAGTAGGTAGAGCCGTAGGAGTGGTCCTAGCCTGTGTACTCGGCCTTCTTTTCTCCTCGAATTGACATGTATCCATCAACGAGCACATTTCTCTCACCTCTAGCTCTTCCTTAAGTGATGTTAACAATGCCGTTAGGTCCCATTTGTCCTTTCCAAGTTTTCTGGTAATCACGAGTTGTAGTTCTGGTGGAATTTTTGCTATTAATATGGGTACTAATAAATTCCCGTACTGGTCAGAACTGATTCCAAGTGCGTCAAGTCCTCTAATATGTTTCTCTGCTGTGTCGTATATAGCTCTAAGCTCATTCGTGTCGGAATTGGATGCCGTCGGTAGTTTGAGTAAGCAGTCCATATGTTTGTTTATGATTACCTGTTTATCTCCAAATCGTTCCTCCAACATTTGAACTGCTGAAGCGTAGTTTCCTGTGGTTAATGGCAAACCAGCGATGGTACTGAGAGCGTTTCCTTCCAAGAGACTTCGTAAATAGTTGAATTTGTCAATTTCACTCAGACTTTCATTTTCATGAATGGCGCTGCGAAAGCTGTTCCAGAATGTCTGAAAATAGATTGGATCTCCTGCGAATTTCCTTATAACGAGTTTCGGTAGCCTTGTTGAGAGTTTCGTTCCTTGATTAGAGATGTTCGATGAATTAGAATAATTTTCCTGTCACTGTGAGACCTCGTGGTGCTTCGCCGCCATCTTGGCGCCGATCCGTACTAGAATTTCGTCGACTCCTTCGTTGAATTTTCCTGCTTCTTCAATTTCCTTGATGATTTCATTTTCCTCTTGAATTGCGTCCAGAATTTCCTCATCTATCTGTTTGATAATCCTTGATCGATCTTCGATTGATTTTTCCACTGAGTTGTTTGAGCTTAATGAATCAAATTCGAAATGTACTGACGATGTCCACGTCTTTGACTCCTTTTCTGCTTTTTCTTTCCGCTAGACATTTTGTAGACTCCTTACATCCGGCTCGAAGGACCATGTAGAATAACTAGACCCTTTCATTCCTATTTTAACTGTTTTATTTCAAAGGTGACTGTATATAAACTTCCGAACTAAACTCTGTACATGAATCGCTACATGAACAACTCAAAGCTTCCCAAAGCACATGGGATATTCGTGCGACCTTAAGCTTCGTCAGTACAATCTTCGTACAATCTTCGTACAATCTTCGTAAGCACGTGATCAAACGCGATCAAGTTTCTGTACAGACATCAATCAGGGAGTCGGTTGCCAGTCACCAGTACCTCCCCATTTCATGCATGTTTCGAAAAGGATTATGGGTATCCTCGTTATACAATACCCAGTCCTTTCCGATCCGTGAGGTATTTGGAGTGGTCCTGGTAACTAGTTATTCATTCATTACCTTCTACTTCTCTTGACATTCCAAAGTCTGATATTTTGAGCACATCGTCGTCGCCAATAAGACAGTTTCTAGCTGCCAAGTCTCTGTGGATACAGTTTTTACTGGCCAAGTATTCCATCCCTGACGCAGCGTCAATACTAAACTTTACCAGCTGTGAAATGTTTAGTTGGCCGTTGCTCTGACGAAGAAACACCAGGAAATCACCACCAGGCATTAGTTCCATCACTGTAAAAACAAACAGCATTGTATAGCTTGCAATGTATGGGTTGTCCAATGTGAACATTGAGGAATGGGGAATAGGCGATTTTCATGATGGCGTCATATGACTACAAGTACCAGAATGCTTTGCCCATTTTCTTTTATTAGATAATTAGCACCAATTGTCTTACTATTCTCATGAGGGAATAAAAATCTGAAAGAAATTTCCAAAGCATTCTAGTACTTGTAGTCATATGACGCCATCATGAACATCGCCTATAGGGGATTGGTGCGAGCAATCGGTCAGCGGTCAGTAAGGAACGTCTTAATATTATCCACGTTTCTCGGCTCGATCGAGGAGAAGCTGTATAGCTGATCTCTGGACAGCTACCTTAGTTTGTATATTATGCAACTTCTTAATTGCACGCTATGACTGTTAAATGATTGGTGCAGAAATCTACTAGAACCAAGGGAGCACGGTAGACTGCTGTTTGTTGTCAAATAATATTGTTGATATCGGGTTGGTATTAGATTCCATCCCTCAAAACCACCTTGGCCGACCAAACAATAGAACGAATCTATTGTGTTACTATTACTATCGTTCTATTGTTCTATCGGTCCGAGGTGGTTTTGAGGTATGGAATCTAATGCCAACCTTGATATCGTTTACTAGTTAACCGCCATATTGAAATTTTCCTCCGAGCAAGCCCCGAAGGGGCGAGGATAGCCCGATAGTCTTCCGATGTTTGTAACGCCCCATGAGCACCGAAGTTCCTAGAAATTATTACTCGGGCTTCCTATGAAATACCCGAGGCTAAAATGCTGTTTATTATTTGTTCTGTATGCCACAAGTCGTTATCTGGGCTCTATAAGGCACATGAGCTCTGTGCAGCTAGCTGAGAGACAACGAAGACTTGTGACTTGTAATGAACCAACTCCGAAAAGTGATATATGTTTTTAAATATAAGAATTCCCCCATTCCTTAATTCCTGCATTCCCCATTCCTTAATTCCTCCATTCCTGATTTTAGTAACGTCCCATAGCGACCTACACGTATACATCACGACTATTGATTGTGTAAATTTGAAAGGCATGAATCCCAGCTTGTCAGCACTTACCAATGTACACTGGTTCTCTATCAGAGCAAATACCAATAAGCTTCACAATGTTTGGATGGTCATACTGTTTCAAGATCGCCGCTTCAGACAAAAACTTTTGTTTGACAAGTTCAGACACGTTTTCTTTACAAGCCTTTACCGCTACTGGAATGTTTTCTGGCTTGAGCATTCCCTTCATGACGTCGCCGAAATGTCCATGGCCCAATTTTGTTAAGATTTGAATTCTACTATGACTCAGGCTCCATTTGTCTGTCCGTGGCTTGAGGTCTGGCCGAGGGACTGGGGTGGTTACCATAGCACCAGACTTCTTTGTGACTGGAGCTTTGTGTAGAATGTGGTAGTTTAGCAGCTCACGAACTGTTGGAAAGGCATTGTCTTCGAACCGAACAGTTCCCTGTGAAGTATAACAAGAAATCATAGGCAAAGTGTCATTATGATTCAGCTTCAACATTGAAAGGGGAGAGGGGGTTTTCAAGATAGTTCGTCGAACATTTAGGAAATAATGTATTGCAACTGAGTTTCAGCACGTACGGAATTGTACAAAATGAAAAGTGTCTCAACAATTATGACGTCCATTGTCCAACGAAATGCAGGCTTTAGTCACCAATTCATTCCCTTCTAAAAGAATCCATTCGCTGTCAAAAACACCTCGAAAATTCTTTTCATCTTCACATATTTCAACGCTCGCTCTCGCAACACAAACCAAGAAAAATATTAAGCATTAAATGTGCTAGAATACATTTGTACCTCTTCTGTTTTTTGAATAATAAAATGTCGTAATGCTCCCTTGTCTTTAGCTGAAAGCACGTATTCTCCATTCTTGGTAGCACTCTCTCGTACCAAGTACTCACCATCATCTTTTAGCCTCTTTTTACATTCATCGCGTGATATTTTGCCATGAAACCACTCCTCATCCTGGAGGGGAGTATCATCTGGGGGCTGGAAACCATAACATTATAAACAGTGTATTTAGAGAAAACATGACTAGAGTCACCAGGTTTGGGGTGTGCCGCCAGTGGAAAATAAATTAGGACAATTGACCGAAATTATCAGTACTCATACCACAAGGGAGTACCCTCTTCCCCCAGGACTAAATGTATTATCCTGTATATATTAGAGTACAAACCATATGTCCGTGAAACAATACTAACTAATTAGTACTAAATAGCACTGATGAAACAATAGAAAACAATAGAGATAACACTATTTAGTACTATTTAGTAATAGTACTATTTCACGGACATATGGTTTGCACTCTATTATATAACTGAAATGAACCTCTTTTGATTAGTTTTGCAAGTGCACGCTCCTGTCCATCCGGTATCCTCATAAAAGTTGCCTGGGTACAAGTTTCGTAAAAGAAATACAGGAGCTGGAACAGGCACTATACTGTACATCTTCTCTTGCTTCAAGGGTTGTTTTGGGGTACTCTAAGTTTGCCCAATAAAATGGATAACATGATTCTCTTGTTGTTCCGCATTGAGAAACAAAAAGGCGGAGTAAATGAACTACGGAACGTGTATTACCATTGTTTTCATAGGAAGAGGAACTGTGCGAGCAGCTAGCGATGTCTGTAGTTCCCCCAGATCAAAAAAGCCTTCCAGGAAGATAACATAGATATTTTTACCGATACAGCGGCCATTTTGGATTCTATTATAATACATTATTGGATGCTCAGGGTGCAAATGACCCAAAAACTGTAGAGTGTGGAGTCGCGTCAATATATTATTTGGAGCAACTTCAGAATACCCCAAACTAGTCAAGCTCTTACAGCGGCACTCTTTGAAAACGACGCAAAATATAATAGATTCTATTTACATGTAGTTCCGGGGTATTCTGAAGCTTTATATAATAGCCTATTATTTTTCTATTTCACTCTAACCATAGTGTTGTATGGCTTACTATCTACATGTGTTGTGTATTGTTGTATAATTTTGTACAAATTCATTGCTTTAAATTAAGTTTTCGTAGTTTTTCATGGCCAAATGGTTACTAGCTTGCACCCTGGGCATCCCATAATTCAATATGACCGCCGTATCGATAAAAAAGTGGAAATGTATTCAACATCGCGCAGTATCTGCCAAAAGCGCCAAACACTAGTCCTTTTGGACATGACTTTGAATTTCAGCTCTAATTTTATTTTAACCAAGTGCAAAGTATTAAAAACAAAGTGAAATGTCGGCCTAAAAGAATTTTAGAGTTGCTCAAAGTCACGAGAAGAACGGCTGTCTTTATTGGGCAGTGTTTGTGATTGTAGGATAGTTTTAACCTATTTTGTTACGTATATTTACATTTTGTTGTGCCCCAATTAGTAGAAATGCTAAAGTTTATTGACACTGAAATAAAGTCACTGAGAGTGATTGGAATAAACCAGTGAAATAGTTAGTAGGAGTACTGGGGTACCTGACTTTGATTAGTCTACAAACTGTTTTCAGGTATCCCAACACCTAACTATCTGCAAAAAATTATACCCTATGTACTAATATTGAAAAAAAAATGGTGCCAATGGAATAAAAATCTAATCTAAAATCTAAAATCTAGACTAAGACAAAAAAAATCTAGACTTTATTTCCATCGTTTGCTTCTAATTTTTATTTCACGGGTTTATTGCAATGATATCACTCTATTTACTTATATGCTTACTATAAGTCTAGTGCCTACTCACAGTAATAATAATAATAATATATATTAAATTTTATTTATCGTGGTCAGAACACTTACACGTAGCTTAATACAGTCTATGTATTGCTAATTTGCAGGTTCATTTGTAAGTGCCACAACACAAAAAGTAATATTAATATTAATAATAATAATAATAATAATAATAATAATAATAATAATAATAATAATAATAATAATAATAATTGTTATTTATTTATATAGCGCTATTTCCAAGAAATTGCCCAATAACGCTTTACAATGAAATTAATCTACAATTAGCTTAAGAAAAAAAAGCTAATGTAAACAGTTGTGTGTATCAAGTATGTGCACGTTTATTACCTCAACATATTCACCGCCATCGTCATCAATATCATCAGCAGTACCATCGGGTTCAGTTCGTTTGTGTTCATCAGCTGACACGTTAGTTTTACTTTCTGAGAGTGGTTTCAGTTTCTTTGCAAACAAAGTCGCCAATTTCCCACTTCTCATACTTCGCCGTACTTCAGGGGTGCTCTGGCCATACTCCTTTATAAGACAACAGTGAGACAGGTCATTTCAGTGATAGAGGAATATATAAATGGATGTACGTACATGTACTTACCCCGACAGGATTGGGGGTTGGTGCTCCTACTAAGTTGTAAAACTTAGGAGGTACTTCGCTGCCTAACTTGTCCAGGACCTGACTGACAGTATTGATCTTTTTCTATAATTACAATGCATTTAACAATACAGTTATCCACAATTTTGGCCATTTGGACAAGCATAAGCTATGGACCAAGTTTTTTCGCACGGTCTTATGGCCCAAGCGCGTACCGCGTGGGCCATAAAAAGTGGGGGAAACGAGGATCCATAACTTCCCGTACGGACCGAGCAAGCGAGGTTAATAAGATATTTATTATATAGCTTTTCCTTACGTTTCTGTTGTCAGCGGGCTGTACGGGAAGTTACGGCCCGCTAATTGACCAATGAGAGCGCGCGTAGTATCTGTGCTATAAAATAAATGGGGTTATTTGACATACATGTACAAATGTACATATATTATTATTATTATTATTACCTGTAGTTTCAATTGATTACACTTCATTTCTTCAAACTGCCATGAAACAGTTGCTACAGTCACTTCTCTCTGTAAGATACTGTAAAATACAATGTATGGACAGGAAAAAGTTACCAGGGCTTAGGGTGTATCAAGAAATATGAATCAATACTGTGTCAAAATCAACTGATTATATTTAATTACCAAAGAAGTTCTCTGCCATCATCTCTGACTTGTTTCAGGTTGTCCAGCTCAATTTTAAGATCTCGTTTCTTTTTAACAATAACAAAAAACATGCAAGTAACCAGTCAGGAAAGAATATACCATGTGCATAGCTACTGTGTGAAACAAACTATTTTGTTAATGTTTCATATATTATTGTACATAAATCATGTATATACATATGTAAGACCTCAATTTTCGCATTTAATGTTTAATAATAATGTTTAACACTTATATAGCACAAATATCTATAGTATATAATCAAATGTGCTTTGATTGTAGATTAGCCACACACCGGGAACTTCATGCCCAGTACTCTTAGTTGAACTGTGGTGTGGGTTCCCTCCGGTGCAATGTAATGGAGTGTGGAGAGACGGGACTGCCATTTAACGTGGTCATCCGAGTCACATGAAGGTCTATAACCATTTGTAGATGTAATAATTACAAAGGCAGCTAGCCTATATTCTTCTTCTTCCATGATACCCCCACCTCTTTCAATACAGAAAATGCTTATGGGGAGTCTTTAAAATAATCAAATGGATTCAAATATTACATGTATGCCCGTATATTACATGTATGCCCATATATATTATTGTTTTTTCCTAATTGACACAATATTATATACCACTCACTTTATGTTCAATTTGTTGTTCTAAGATCTGTAATTCTTGGGACAACAATGTCTTTCTGAAATATAATGTTTACAATCAGTGTTAAAATGATAAACATAAACATGGGCTTGACGTAAGGAAATATAAAGATCTGGCACATGACTACACACACTCTTTCCATGTGTTATTTTCAATTTGAAAACGTTTAAAATGGTTTCCTATTTTCAGGATTTTTGTACAAAAAAGGAAAAAAAAGATGTACATTTGTTATGATGTTATTGGTGGCAAAAATTGTGTTCTTACAATGAGAAGTACAGTAGATTGAATGTGTGGATCCATGAGTCTACTTTAAAAAAATTCAACATTTCATCTCAATATTTATCTAAAACTCTGAAGAAATTTGATCATACAATACAGCTGTTAATACAGTACATGTACATGTAACATGCACAGTCCCTTTCCCTTCACGTATTTGTATTTATTAAGTTACAGGGTTGTACTGTAGCCCTGGCTAAAACTTTTGATTACCAAAAGTAAAAGTCACATTTAATTATGAATATTGTAGATAATTAATACTTTACTTGTGTGTCAGCTTCTCATATGTCAAGTCGTTCAGTACAAGTTTATCAGGCTCTAGATCAGTAGAGACATGCTCAATCAGAGTTGGCTCAAAGATAAATGGACACATTGGACTATTCTTCCTGCAACAGAAAAGGCATTCATTTCATGGGCGGGCTCTCAGTAATGATAAATCGACAAAGGGGCTATGACAAACATTATCGGGACATACAGTCATTCTCAAAAAGGTTGTCCAGATGAAAAGACTACAATACTACAATAAAGTCATGTGATTCATTATGTTTTCAATTCCAGCGCCATTACATTCAGTTCTCACAATGCCATGTACTTTTGCATCTCAAATTGAAATTCCATGAGAGGAAATTGAATACACAATGAATCACGTGACTTTATTGTAGTATTGTAGTCTTTTCATCTGGACAACCTTTTTGAGAATGACTGTATATGACGTTACATTTTGAACATGTTCATGTACAAAATGGCATTATGCTGTAGATCTAATGGATAATAAGAATAATGAAATGGATGGAGAAAAAAGGAAATTGCAAAGATGAAAAGGATGGAAACAGTTTAGAAAAAAAATGGTTCACAACCCAGCCAATAAAGATAAGTAGAGGGAAAGCATTAACAGTGTAATTATCGTGGAATATATGTTGTAGTTCAATATGGATTCTGGTACAATTTGGTTTTGTACCGGTACAATTTGTTTTGAACTGGTACAATTTGTTTTGAACTGGTACCATTTGTTTTGAACTGGTACAATTTGTTTTGAACTGGTACAACATGAAGTACCTTGGGGTTAGGTTTAGGGTTAGTATTGGGGAAGACTTTGTATTTTATTAAAATCATGAAGTACCTTGGGGTTAGGTTTAGGGTTAGTATTGGGGAAGACTTTGTATTTTATTAAAATCATGAAGTACCTTGGGGTTCTACATGTAGGTTTAGGGTTAGTATTGGGGAAGACTTTGTATTTTATTATAATCATGAAGTACCTTGGGGTTAGGTTTAGGGTTAGGGATAGGGAAGACTTTGTATTTTATTGCTATATAGTAATCAAGTACCTTGGGGTTAGGTTTAGGGTTAGTATTGGGGTAGACTTGGTAGGAATGAATACAATCTGCTTCGTTCTACTATAGAGCAAGACAGGTACATGTACGTTCGAGTACGTGTTGACGTGAATACAAGCTGCTTCGTTCTACTATACTATGAGAGCATGACAGGTACATATGTACGTTCGAGTATGTGTTAACGTGAATACAAGCTGCTTCGTTCTACTATAGAGCAAGACAGGTACATGTACGTTCGAGTACGTGTTGACGTGAATACAAGCTGCTTCGTTCTACTAGAGAGCAATACAGGCACGCCTTGATGTGAATACAAATAAATAAATATCATGTTTAACGTGTCAAGTGTTGATATCAGTATGGCTAGTGGGGACAAGACTCTCACACTCACTTCTTACTACATTATATATTCTGTACACCCAACACTCATCTCACTAGTTCGTTTTTACCGAGGGAGGAAAACCGGAGTACCTGGAGAAAATTTGTCGAAGCAATGGAGAGAACGATCCGGCTCACAACTCAACTCGCGCCAGGTCCGTGAATTGAACCAGGCGCCACTATAGAACAAGACAGGTACGCTTTGAAGGTTTAGGAATTTCTTTGCCTTTTCATAAAATTTGTCTTCAAGTACGAAAATCACAAGCGAATTTTTACTTTTAGTTTCCTGTTTCAGGTTGTTATTTCTCGTTAGAAAGCCTCACGATCAACCCATCAGTTCGTGATCTGCCATATTGCCAAGTCCACGTTTTGATCTAGCGTGCATGCGTGAATTTAAATGACATAATGACGTAATAGAAAATGAATAACATTAATAAAATGTAAATGTGATGCTAAACCGACATCGAAATCCTCGATGGCATAGTTGGTTAATGCGCTGGTCTACAGTCAGAGTTCGGAGTTCGAGTCCCAGACAAGGTAAGACAAAAACTGAAAAAAAATATGTTAATAAATGGTATTAAATAGACATCTAGACAGATAGACAGAATTAATGTAGGCAGACAGGAAAGGAAAGGAGGGGTAGGTAGGGAGAGAATGAAGTGAGGGGTGGGTGCCAGGAAGTCGTCTAGTTCTTTTGAGAACCCCCTAAAAAAATCCAAGCCCCTGTTTTTTTAATGAGTCCCCAAAATAAAATCCCTTTTAAAAATGCCAGATTGTACCAGTTCAAAACAAATTGTACCAGTTCAAAACAAATTGTACCAGTTCAAAACAAATTGTACCAGAATCCATATTGAACTACAACATATACATTACAGTCAAGTACAATTGTATATGTACATTTTATATGTTGTGGTTTGACATTTTTCATTGGTTTAAATTTTTTAGTCCATTGTTTTGGTTTCATAATTCACTTCCTTTCAGTTTAATCCTTTACAACTAACCTAAACACATAACGTACCCACCATAAAACCCTAAACCTAACCTTAGAACCCTCAGAAATATTTACACCACTGGGAATTTAAATTAAACCAAAACGTATACATACATACATGTACATGTACATAATTTGTATGTAATATGTATTATTTTTATTTACACAGAATTTCAAAATGAAATTCTAAACCAAAAATATGTGAAATAAATATGGTGCAGTGACTCACTTGTGTTCTAAGGTAAAGTAGGAGTACTCAATGTCCTTATCCACCTCACCAACAGCATCATGGATAGTATTACTGGATGACACAAACTCTTCTCTGCATCCATCCGTGAATTTATCAAAGTCTTCAAGAATACCTTTCCTGTAACAAAAGTAAGTAAGAATAGAGTCACATGGAAAATACTTTTAATCTGAAATTGTGGGCAAATTTCCATTGAAAGAATGGTCAACGCTCAGCGTGCGTCAATCGAGTTATGGATGCACGCGGGAGGCTGATAAGCATGAGAGAAGCGTAAGAGTCGCACAAAGCGTAGCTGACTCTAGCTTCTTGAGTGCTTAGCAGCCGACCAAGTGCATCCATAACTCAATGGACGCACATCTGAAGCATTGACCATTTCTTTTATAACATAGTTACTGCAAATTCAAATAAAACAATTTTATTTTCCAATTGATTTCAGAGTGTGCGCTATGCCGATGACGTGAGCGTGCATCCATTGAGTTATGGATGCACGCTCGTGCACGCTAATTAGCCAATCAGAGCGCATGTTATATCAATGCTATGTTATAAAAAAAAAGAAAGTACATGTATATATACTATATACAATAATTTTCAGCCATGTGTCAATCAACTACATGTGTACATGTACATTGTGCACAGCTCTTACCATTCACCAACATAGCTTTCCTGTAAGATCTGAATGAACTGCAGCATTGTTGGTACAATAGAAGTAAAATAACATTCCTGGTGACAGTTGGATGATATCAGTGAGAGCACATAATCATTGTGATTCTGATGCAGTTTTAAGGTCATTTTAACAAACTTGTCCTTTGACTTGTCCCAGTCTTTTTGTGAAGCCTTTTCTTTTGTGATTACTTCCTCATACTTGACCTTGGCATTCACTGATTCTTTAGAATTGTCACGGTAAGTTCTTCGTAAGCGATCGATTTCATCCGACTCTTGTTTGTATTCACTGTCAACGCGGAATCTTTCATTGGAGTAGCGCTTCAGTAAATTCTTTCTGTCTTGAATAAGTTGGTCCAATTTAGAAAATGTATTTGTGCTAATGTGAGTAGCAAACTGGTTTATAAGCTGTGCTTTTGTATCACTTTCCTTGATAAAGACAGCCCAAGCCTGTATTAAATCAACAAATACAACGATGGCTAAAAATTGGTTGTCTCTGGTTTTAATATTAGTCTTTTATAAATTACAGACATTTCTATCTTTCGCTATAAGCCCCCTTCATTTACTCCTCCCCATACAGGGTACCATATACAGGAAACAATAATCTAGCAATTAGGTGTACATAGCAAACGAGACTGAACGGATTTCAGACGTTTTTTTCCCTCCCTTCGGGATTCTACAGTATACTGATGTACACTATAAGTTGGGTACTAGAGGAACTACATTAATTCTGTACGTTTCAGGAATAATTGTTATTGCTAGCTCCTTGAGTGTCAGCTACATTGTTCAATATGTATGATGTAATAAGCTTAAATGAGTATATTTTGGACTAGACTTGCTAAATATTGTACATGTACTTCACACTCACAGTATATGGTATTGGTAAAGATTAATGCGGTTTCAATATACAATATATGTCAAATGCTTAATTTCTTGACAGCGATTCAGTGTAGTGTCAGTGTAGTGTGGTTTCATCAAAACTACATGTTTACGAGATTAGAACGATTTCGATTGTCAAATGAATTTTTAATAGCAATCTCATGCACCAAGTGAACCGTATAAACGTACATTAGATCTACGTGTACATGCAACCACCAAACACACAAGGCTAAGTATTAAAACAACGCAACACCTTTTAGTATTCTTGACTTCCGGGATCAGACATTTGAAAGGACATCAGCTCATCAACAACAAAACACTCCCACAAAAACACCACACATTTGTACATGTAGCTTACGTACCTTACGTATTGAACTCCCCTGGTCACCATCGGGAAGTCCTTGACTGGCAGAAGCGTTAATCTTACTCAACGCCGCCGAATAGTCCCGTTCAACCTTAATTCTTCGTGTCATGTAGTGTTTCGTGTGTTCCAGAAGCTTGATTTCGTTTTCATTCAATTTCACGATCGCCTCGTGGCCAGATTTGGACAGCAGATCGACAGCAAACTTAGGCATTGGACTGTCTCCGTCCATTGTTAATCGATTGTCTATAATGTTAGTACACACGTAAGAGGTAAACATTCCTCATCGTAGTTCTTCTGAGAACATGATCGATTTGACAAGCTTGGAAATATTCCCGCTTCGCTTTGTCAGTTTGTGTCAAGTGTCTTATTTCCTCCAGTCAAAACATTACGCGAACTGAATTGTGGGTAAGTTGATAGGTTTGCAGAGCATTCTGGGAATGAAATATAGTGAAAGAGCTTGAAAATGCAAGACATCGTTCTAAAACGATTTCACACAGTCACTTTAAGAATTTTGGGATTTGGCCCAGGTATTAAAATCAGTCCACAATCTGAGAAACCACAGGGAGTCCAAGTATGTGATTTGAGGCGCGATTCATTACTCGGGCTTCCTGTGCAGTGAATGCCCGAGTGTACAATGGGCTTTATTTTTCTTTCTATTTACTTTGCTGGATTGCAAGCTCTTGCCATCATATCCAATACATCTACATCTACATAGGGGGGGTCCTGCAAAGGGGGATACCCATCACTGCAAGACATCGGGGGAAAACTGATAAATAAATAAAATACAGGGGATATCTAATATACTGATACTACAGTCGTTTGCAAAATAGTTGACACAAATAGTTTTTTTTATACCTATATTTCAGAAATGTGACGCTGCGCCTGAAATATTTCTCATAGAACTAACAACCCCCCTCCCCCCACTACAATGTTGAGTGGTGAACACGACGCAGTAGATCGACATCGCTCTCAATCAACATTGAAAGGGGGAGGGGGGGGACGAAAACCCAAATTCGTGCGCGCAAAAAAGTGTCCGAATTTATCAAAGTGTGTCAAGCTATTTTGCAAACGATTGTAGATACGGGGAACAAGTCTTAGAAAACGTTCGATTTTATCAGTTTTAATGTCATTTCTCCTGTGTCAGACATTATGAGCTGAAACTTCTCCCTTTTACTAATTTTGAACTGTTCTTTGCATTTCTGGAGTTCAGTTTTGACACTGCTGTTCGATTTTAGAGGGTTGGGGTCACGTGACCTCTTAGTGCAAGTCCCCTATTCCTATCAGTCCCGACTAGTTTAACCACTAGTCCCTACAAAAGTACCGTTTCTACGGGGACAAATTCACTCAGACTCTTCTTTGAGCATCTAAAAACATCTGCCTCAAAGTACTTTAATTTGTAGGACGATCGATATAGATTCATCTGAATGTTTGACTGAAGCCGTCTGTGGAGTTTGGAAGGTGATGGATTTATCATCAGAGTACGGTATCCAACAAAGTCAACAAATGAACTTTTATCGCCGTGGATCTATTAAGCATCGATACTCGATAGATCTAGTTTTTACTTAGACTGTGAACAGTCCGTCCTTTTTCCCTCCAGAATCAGTCGCCCTGAGTTTCGGTAGACCCGAACGCGCGGAGAATGGGGGCGAGTTTAAGGCGGGGAGAGGCGATAGTAAAAGTACTTTTCGCATTCTCCGCGCGCGTTCAGGTCTACCGAAACTCGGCGCGACTGATTCTGGAGGGAAAAGGACGGACTGTTCACGTGTACAGTCTAGTTTTTACTTGAATGAAAGAACAAACTATAGAGCTTTAGGGTCCTAATCCCTCAGGTACACCACCTCTTTTGGGTCCTAATCTCCCAGGCACACCACCTCTTTAGGGTCCTAATCCCTCAGGTACACACCCTTGAGGGTCCTAATCCCTCAAGTACACCCCCTTGAGGGTCCTAATCCCATCAGGGGGAAATCATCCCCATAGTAACAGTGAACAAGCAGAGATGGTAACTGTCCCAGGGATTGGTCATCCCCATGGGGACGTAGAAGTGAGTCTGGAGGAAAGGTTGACCTAAAGGAGCACATCCCATCCCAATTTTATTACTAAATATATCTTTTTAATAATAACGTTTACATGCACAAGGCTACACTTCTACAATAACAATAGTATGGAGGTAGTATGTTTGATCTAAATGTTCAGTTATTAATAATAGTGTTCATACTACAGTTAACCATGTCCAACTTGGGAAAATGCGAAATTATAATAGTGTTGCTTATAGTAGACTTATTGTATTTTTCTGGATATTTCTCTTGTTAACACCGCGAAAGACTTGCTTAGCTTCATATTCTTTGTAGTATTTATTCACTTAATATCTTTCACGCACTACAAAGATCAAATAGCGATGACTAGTTTCGTTCCTGTGTGAACCTCTTCAAATCGCTGATACAATGATATACATTGTATATCATCACACCGATGTGTGATGTCTGTACATGTTGCAGCCGATAACCTAGCCTGTGTTACAGCCGGAATCCAACCCCAGTAACGCAGGCTGCCCGTGAGGGGTACCCGTCCGTGTATAGCAGCTGTAGCTTTTCAAAATGATATGACATTTAAATAACGCACATTCATAAATGCTCTATGCGCTTCACAATGAAGTGTTTTCGTCGGACCGCTATTAAAATCATGAGACAAGTTGAGGGTGATCACGGCCAGCGTTTGTTACGTGGTTAGTCTGCGCTCGCATCCGAACTGAACCACAGTAAGTCCGTCCGCGATACAACGCAAGAATCCTTGTTCTGGACCCCCAGCATAGTAGCAATATAATAGTTTCTGATTGGCTATCGCCAATTCGCATTCTTACGCGTGTCCTGATTGGTTGTGGGCTCGCGCTATGTTTATTTTCAGAATGACGTCAAAAGCAGCCGTACAAGATCAGTTTAACTAGACAAGAGCATCCTTATTTCAGCAACTGCTAGAAATTATGATTCTTTTTGCTCCCTGTCACTAGGTAGATCCACATCTCACTGTAGGTGTCCTCAATTAGTTTACACTTGTGTAAGCTAGGTAATTTGACACGTTAATAAAGGTTATTATTATTATTATTATTATTATTAGGTAGATAGGCAAGTCACTGTAGGTAGATACGCAAGTCACTGTAGGTAGATAGGCAAGTCACTGTATGTAGATACGCAAGTCACTGTCGATAGATACGCAAGTCACTGTAGGTAGATACGCAAGTCACTGTAGGTAGATACGCAAGTCACTGTCGATAGATACGCAAGTCACTGTAGGTAGATACGCAAGTCACTGTAGGTAGATAGGCAAGTCACTGTAGGTAGATACGCAAGTCACTGTAGGTAGATACGCAAGTCACTGTAGGTAGAAACGCAAGTCACTGTAGGTAGATAGGCAAATCACTGTAGGTAGATACGCAAGTCACTGTAGGTAGATACGCAAGTCACTGTAGGTAGATACGCAAGTCACTGTAGGTAGATAGGCAAGTCACTGTAGGTAGATACGCAAGTCACTGTAGGTAGATACGCAAGTCACTGTAGGTAGATACGCAAGTCACTGTAGGTAGATACGCAAGTCACTGTAGGTAGAAACGCAAGTCACTGTAGGTAGATAGGCAAATCACTGTAGGTAGATACGCAAGTCACTGTAGGTAGATACGCAAGTCACTGTAGGTAGATACGCAAGTCACTGTAGGTAGATACGCAAGTCACTGTAGGTAGATACGCAAGTCACTGTAGGTAGATACGCAAGTCACTGTAGGTAGATACGCAAGTCACTGTAGGTAGATACGCAAGTCACTGTAGGTAGATACGCAAGTCACTGTATGTACGATCACATAAATTACTGACTATAACTGCTAGACTTCTTCACATGAAACACGCGTCGGTCATAACTTTATTCCTTGCGATGGGTTTACATGACGAACTTAAACTGACGGAATTGACGGTTCTGAAATACAACGATGTAATATATATATATCAATGCCAAATGACGTTATTACAGCTAAATAACGATTCCGATTTACCTCATGTTAACGGCTCTAGCAGTTCATCGTGACTATCCGTTATTCGTGCTGACTGATTACATGGGTTCTGACGTCACGACTAAAATACGTTAAACCGCTGGCTATGCATATCTAGATCCTACACCGCCCCCGAAAGGCGTACCTCGAGCCTTTATCCTAAACACATATTACACTAATGATCTAGCGTTAACTCAAATATTTAAATGTTCCAAGTGTCCTTGGTTTTGCTTTTGGGTCTTGATGCTTTCTTTATTCATCATGATCTGCACTACCTTCAAGCAAACACAGTTTCCTTATGTCTCTTGTGTAGTTCCCTTTGGATGTGCGTACTAGAATTCTTCGTACTATTCCTTGTTGATCTGGGTACGTTTCAATTATCAAACCTAATGGCCACTGACCGCGTTGAATGTTGTCATCTCTTATTAAGACAAGATCGCCTACTGACATGTTTCTTTGGCGACGTAGCCATTTCTGCTTTTCTTGTAGTGTAGGCAGGTACTCTGATATCCAACGCTTCCAGAACGAGTCTGCTAGTTGCTGTGCCAACTTCCATCTTTCCTTTAGCTTGATGCTGTCTCCTACGTCGCAGGGTGGAACACTGTGGTTCTGTCTAAGGAGAAGCAGGCTGCTTGGAGTTAATACCTCCATATCCTTGGGATCATTCGATAATGGTGTCAAAGGACGATCGTTGATAATCCTTTCAACTTCACACAAGGTGGTAAGCAAAGTTTCTTCATCAAGGAGTTGATTTTGACGACGACATGGTAGACAGGTATTCATGATTCGTCTGACTGTTGATGGTCCCTTTATTATCCAATACTTCTGACGAATTGCGGATAATGTCTGATTAGCACCGACGTGACCATTTCCCTTGTGGTAATGGCTGACAATCAGGTTCGTAACGTGGTGCTTTGACGGTAAGATTGCTGGATGCTTGAGTGTTTCTTCTGGTGCATTGACTAGACGGCCACCAACACGTAGAATTCCTTCTTCTAGGATGGGACTCAGATTCTTTAGGGACTCCTCTTTCTTTAGACAGAAAGCTTCTCGTTGAACTAACCTGACAATATCGTCTTCAGCTTCTGAAATGTCTTTGACTGACAATGGATCTTTGGAAACTTCAATCCTCTTCCCTTTTCCATATCGCGACCGGCAGTATGTCTTGAATCGTACAAGCCAGGCGATGAGTTTACACAGGCGATACCAAGATGACGAGCGATGCAGTATATCACTTAACGATGTCGTTTTGGCATCTGAAGACATGACGTTGACTTGAACGGGAACTTGACTTACGCACTTCTTAACTTCTACGTCGCCGTCTGCTATTTCAGGCATGTCATCTGGAAGAGGAGGCCAATTACTGTCTTCTTGTACTTTCGCTGCATGACCCTTCGCTATGTACTGTTCCATAGTCTCTGTGTACTTCTTTGCAAGAACAGGATCTCTAAGAAGTCGTTTCTTTAACAGTTCAAGTCTCCTTTCTGCCATGGGCCTGTTATTTGGCAACTGCGGTGCATCGTACTTCCATGGAAGTCCTATCTGATAGTGTCCATTTACAAACGTAACTGTGTTATCCATAATGGCTTTGGGGCGTCGATCTTCAAGTGACATACATTCTCTGATCTCTGCTGTACTTTCGGTGAATTCCGAGTTGCATAAACGTTCTAACTGTGTCTCTATTGGTGTTAGCACTGACTCAGGTTCATCGCACCCCAAGACTTGGTCTACGTGAAGGTAGTTTACTTCAGCACGTCGTGTTGTTCTTCCTTTCAGTGGGCCCGTTACGGTCCAACCAAGCAGGGTGCGTAGTGCGTATGGCTCTCGTTTCTTACCAGACTTTACTTCTAGAGGACATAATGCTTCGGGAGCATCACTTCCAATCAAGATTGTAATCTCTTTGTTAGGAATCTCTGCCATGTTGACGTCCTTCAGATGTGGCCAACTACTGAGTTCGTTCTTGGTAAGGATGCATTCCTCTGTTATGGGAAGACGATCTGTTGTCCACACCTTCTCTAAGCGTAGGCCTTTGCCAGTAGCAATACCAACAATGTCTAAACTTAGCTGTTGTCCACTTCTTTGTTGATTACCGATCATGGTTGACAGAACAAATTCAACAGGTTTGCCTTCTACTCCGAGATCTTCAGCTAGGCTTCGGAGGCACATAGTGGTATCAGAGCCATCATCTAGGAAGGCGTACGTCTCAATAACACGCTTGCTGTCACGAGCAGTTACTTTAACTGGAACGACCTTGAGACTTACACGACGTAGATCGGTTTGTAGGGCACTGCAATGAGCCGTGTCCTTCGTCTGTTTTGACCAAGCTGCACTAGGTGAGGAGGTGGTCGTAGAGCCTTTAACTGCGGGCGTTGGAATGGACGGTCCATGTTGGGTAGCTTGATCATCAGAGGTATCCGCTTGGTCTCTTTGCGACTGTTGCTGTACGAGAGACGAATGGAGGAGCGGATGATGTTTACTTTTGCACCCTCCTACATTACACATCTTTGCTCTTCTGCATTCCTTAGACACATGACCTCGTTTTAGACATGAGCGACAAAGTCTTTTGTCCATAGTTACTTCAAGGCGTTGTTCAACAGTCTTGGCAAGAAACTTCTCACACTGATCTAGATAATGTTCCTTCTCACAAAGAGGACAGACCATTTTCCAAACGCTGTTAGCATTACCTTGAATTGAGCCTTATCACTAGAAGACGTAGCGAGTGTCGTTGCCTTAGCAGTAGGGTTGACGTAGCTTTGACGTGGGGTTGATGTAGCCTTGAGGTAGCTGGATTTTTGCTTCATGTCCCTTTGAAATTCATTCTTGCCTTCTGAAATTAGCTGGCCAAAGTAGGTGTTTGCAACGGCAGATCTTTCTTCAACGAAGTTGGCTAAATGCGAGAACTTGGGAGTAACTCCTTTATCATACAGTTGATTCGCCTTTTCTGCCCACTTGGCTTTCATTGAAATAGGTAGTCGCCCAACGACCTTTCCGAGGGTATCCAGCGAGTTCAAGTTTGATTCCATATCCAGTTGGCTCGAACCCAGCATGCAGCTTTCCATATCACGTGACAGCTGCGCGAGCTTCTCGCTCTCAGCAATTCTAATTGGTGGACCTTTGACTACCTTGTCTAGAAAGGCCTTTGATACAATATGCGTTCGGCCAAAGTTATTTCTCAGAATGTCCTTTGCTCTCTTATATCCCTCTTCGGGGGGCATAATGATGCAGTGTTCGATCGCTTCTTTAGCCTTTCCTTTACAGAACTGAATCAGGTAAGACAAACGATCGCTATCATGGTCCTCTTTACTTTCGACGTTAATCTCGAAGTTCTTCATAAACAATGGGAACATTACTGGATCTCAGTCCTTCGAATGTCATATAGCCTCTCTTCGGCATACTTAAGTTCCTTACTACCTCGTCCATCGTTGCTTGCTGTTTCTTTAGAACGTCGTATACATTAGTGTCCGTATTACTAACGTTGGTGATACGGCTATCATCAGCTTTCTGCTCATGCTCATGAGATTGGGTTACACACCCACGTTGTTGTTCATGTTGCTGGTCATCATCAACCTTAACATCAGTATACAATTTGGTTGACTGTCTCTGGAGTGACTGATCGGGTAGCTTAGCGAATGATAGTTGAGGAGACTGATGAGAACACTCCTCCAGGTACTTATCAACCTTTTCATGATCAGTTTGACGAGGAAGTCCCATTGACTCTGAAGCTTTTTCTTCTGCACTGTCTCCTTCTATCTCTTCTGCTATACGTATTTCTATTTCTGCTTCTTCAATTTCAGTTGTGAGTTGAAACTCCTCTAGCTTCCTCTCCAACTCCTTCCTTTGTCCAAGTCTCTGCAGTTTTAGCTGTGCCTTCTCTCGCTTGGCCTTCGCGGACCCGCGACTCAATCTTGATGACGAACTCGTTGACTTTGATGAAAATGATTTTCGTCCATGTGACTTGTGACTGTTCCTTTTATCTTTTCCAATATCGTTTTCTAAGGTATTCTTTACCGGTGGTACAGATGTTGGTACTTGGTCAACAGACATCAGCCATTGGCCATACTTTAACAGATACATATTTCGTCTTTCGACTTCACATACTTGATTTCCTGCTAATGTCTCTCTCTCGTGGAGTGACATAAGTTCATTAAGTCTATCGTACGTTTCTAGTAAATTACTGTACACTGTTTCGATGCCTTTTTTCTTTTCCATGGCAACCATAACATCTATCGAGCTCATAGCTTGCTCCATTTCGCTGTACAATCGTGTTAAATGTCCTTTATAACTGCTGTAGGATTTCTTGAAACTTCTTATTCTTTCTGACAAAATCCCATCTAGGTCTAATAGTGTATTAGCACCTCTTGATCTAACATCCATTGTCCGTGTTTGGTTTATTGAAAATAAACCAGAAGGAACTTGACTTTGACTCGTTGGGATCCCTGTGGTTCACGGCTTGTAAACATTACTTTGACTTGGCGGGATTCCTGTGGTTGACATCGCATAAACATTATCTTGACTTGATGGAAATCCTTCGGTTGACATCGTATAAACAATATCTTGACTTGTTGGGATCCCTGTGGTTGACATCGTATAAACATTATCTTGACTTGATGGGATCCCTGTGGTTGACATCGTATAAACATTATCTTGACTTGATGGAAATCCTGCGGTTAACATCGTATAAACATTATCTTGACTTGATGGAAATCCTGCGGTTGACATCGTATAAACATTATCTTGACTTGATGGAAATCCTGTGGTTGACATCGTATAAACATTATCTTGACTTGATGGAAATCCTGCGGTTGACATCGTATAAACATTATCTTGACTTGATGGAAATCCTGCGGTTAACATCGTATAAACATTATCTTGACTTGATGGAAATCCTGCGGTTGACATCGTATAAACATTATCTTGACTTGATGGAAATCCTGCGGTTGACATCGTATAAACATTATCTTGACTTGATGGAAATCCTTCGGTTGACATCGTATAAACATTATCTTGACTTGATGGAAATCCTGCGGTTGACATCGTATAAACATTATCTTGACTTGATGGAAATCCTGCGGTTGACATCGTATAAACATTATCTTGACTTGATGGAAATCCTGCGGTTGACATCGTATAAACATTATCTTGACTTGATGGAAATCCTGCGGTTGACATCGTATAAACATTATCTTGACTTGATGGAAATCCTGCGGTTGACATCGTATAAACATTATCTTGACTTGATGGGATCACTGTGGTCCCAGGCGGCGGTATCCTTTGATCGTTAGTTCCCGTAGACATTGTCGTGGGAAAGTTTGTGTATCACAGCAAACAGCATGAATAATAGCTTCGACACTTGAAATCTTTCTCTTTCACTTACTTGCATGACCATATAGACAATAAAACTGACTTCCAAGCCACATGAGAACTTAATGTACGATCACATAAATTACTGACTATAACTGCTAGACTTCTTCACATGAAACACGCGTCGGTCATAACTTTATTCCTTGCGATGGGTTTACATGACGAACTTAAACTGACGGAATTGACGGTTCTGAAATACAACGATGTAATATATATATATCATTGCCAAATGACGTTATTACAGCTAAATAACGAATCCGATTTACCTCATGTTAACGGCTCTAGCAGTTCATCGTGACTATCCGTTCGTGCTGACTGATTACATGGGTTCTGACGTCACGACTAAAATACGTTAAACCGCTGGCTATGCATATCTAGATCCTACACTGTAGGTAGATACGCAAGTCACTGTAGGTAGATAGGCAAGTCACTGTAGGTAGATACGCAAGTCACTGTAGGTAGATAGGCAAGTCACTGTCGGTAGATACGCAAGTCATGTAGGTAGATACGCAAGTCACTGTAGGTAGATACGCAAGTCACTGTAGGTAGATACGCAAGTCACTGTAGGTAGATACGCAAGTCATTGTAGGTAGATACGCAAGTCACTGTATGTAGATACTCATGTCACTATGTTTGATGGATTTCAAACCCTTTACGTTCGCCGTTCATCAATTAAAAACACTGATATGAAATATCACAAAGTACTATACTTAATTGCAGATCAATGATGAACTAAAACAGACGGATAAAATCCACCTCAAAGAACTAATTTGTGAATCGGCATCTACTCGAAGGCACGGGGTCGAATACAGCTATTTCAAAAATCGTATAATTATACTGAGAATCATTTTTCTACTCACTGAGCTCAAAATGTCGACAAACCAAATAACTTTCCATCGAAGCCAATCACAATATATGGTGGAGGCATGACTGTTTTATACACCTAAGACGCATTTGAATCATCGAATACACAATGCAATGCGCAATACGCACGAAACACGAGAGAACC
This sequence comes from Actinostola sp. cb2023, assembly GCA_033675265.1. Lineage (NCBI taxonomy): Eukaryota > Metazoa > Cnidaria > Anthozoa > Actiniaria > Actinostolidae > Actinostola > Actinostola sp. cb2023. The sequence goes on from JAUJYZ010000839.1 coordinate 89,786, forward strand.
TTTTTCAGTTTGAAATAGCTGTATACAAATGAATCACATCATTCCAAATTACTTCTGTAAATTCTTGAATTCGATAGTTCTTTTAATTTCATGTTTTGGTAATAATTTACTAACTTTGCACAATGTGAGCTTGATTTGTATATAAGGCTAATAACTCGTAAGTTTATATTGTTCCAATTTTATCGCAGTTGAGTTTGTGAAATCAATCAATTTTAGGGGTGCGAACGGTGAGACCCGTCACTCTTTCCCAATTTGGCGTGCTAAGAAAACGCGAAATTCTGTTCTTTGGAACGTTCTTTGTAAAATATAAATGCATCACATATGTTCATTTACTATTGAACTTTAGTTCTTGGCTATATTTACGCTTTCCTGCTCGAGTGTCGTCAATATAGAAGAGAAAATCTACTTGATATGAATATCGAAGTCAATCTAATTACGCATGCATGTGTTACCGAGTCACCCAAATATCACACCCCCTCCCATCCCAAATTAATACCACATCCCCTCCCCTCTCAAATACCACATCCCCTCCCCTCCCAAATACCACATCCCGTCCCCTCAAAAATACCACATGCCCTCCCCTCCCACATCCCTTATCCATCGCCCTGCCCCAATGTCATCTGCCCGCCCTGTCCCAATATCTCGCCCCAATGTCGTCTCCCTCTCCTCGCCCCAATGTCGTCTTCCCCTTCCCGCCCCAATATCATATTGATCAAATAATTGACAATTGAGGGCAACTTGTGTATGCTTTGTGTATGAACAGTGTGAAGTGTTTTGTGATCTAAATCAAGGTGGATACCATTTTGAAAATAAACATAGCGCGAGTACCACAACCAATCAGGAAGAGTAAGAATGAAAATTGTCGATAGCCAATCAGAAGCTATTATATATAATCGTGCTACTATGCTGGGGGTCCAGAACAAGGAATCCTGCACTGATTCGCAGACTGACTATGCCGTGGTTTAGTTTGAATGCGAGCGCAGGCTATATTTTGCTGGTGTTTTAATTTTGACAAATGTTTTGAGGTGGACGTCGCCATTTTGCCTTCGTCCGAGTGAGAGCTGAGGGACTGGGCTAAAAAACTGACAGGCTTGCGCAGTTGTTCTTTACGTCTTAGCGAGACGAGAACATGTTTTTGTGCCTTTTATAGTATCACGTTTGCGACCAAGGTAAGGCCCGTCTTAGATAAGAACAGCTCCAAAACCCGTACCCTGTCCGTGGTTTACGCTAGACGCGGCTTATATAAGTCGCGAACGAAGTTTTTGTATCATTTATACGCGTGCTTCGCGTCTTATGTAAGCCGCGGCTTATTTGGTCTCGTATAAATGGCCCTATTGTGTAATCCCAAAGAATATGATTGATGAAAGATGATGGTGTCATTTCAGCATTTCAGCAGATGAGCAATCAAACACCCATGCATGGCACTCCGCAGAAGTAAAGACAAATCATGCCAAGCACACAAAGCTTCTACACAGAGACAAAATTACATACTCCGACAAACCCCACCAAACACTTCAGGACAAGTGAAACTCTTGAGCAACCAATGCAGACATTCCTGATTCTAAAGAGATTATTTGTAGAGTTGTGAAAGGTGAAATGATGAAGGACTTTTTGGTTGAACATATCTTTTTCAAAATGCAGAAAAGAAATTTCATTGTCTTCAATCCAGAAATGTGTATTCTTTCAGGCTTTCAGTTTATTTACTCGGTAAAGCTATGTTGATACACACCAAGAATATAAAATAAAACCAAAAGAAACTATACAATGAACATAATATATAAGTATAAACTAAATGAAGATAATAAATTGTAGTATTGTAGTAGTCCAGACTGTCAACACTGGCATCTTGGTGCATTTTGATTGGTCAGGTTGAAACCGTATGGGTCATCCAAATATATTATTTTACTTGAAATACGCCATTTGACGCTTCTAAGTTAATCCGCCTTCCCCAGAATTTTCCCTGCCCAAAGGTCTCCCCTCCCATAGGTCTCCCCTCCCCGCCCATAGGTCTCCCCTCCCAGTCCAAAGGTCTCCCCTCCTCGCCCAAAGGTCTCCCCTCCCGGCCCAAAGGTCTCCCCTCCCCGCCCATAGGTCTCCCCTCCCCGCCCAAAGATCTGCCCTCCCCGACCATAGGTCTGCCCTCCCCGCCCATAGGTCTGCCCTCCCCGCCCATAGGTCTGCCCTCCCCACCCATAGGTCTGCCCTCCCCGCCCATAGGTCTGCCCTCCCCGCCCATAGGTCTCCCCTCCCCGCCCATAGGTCTCCCCTCCCCTCCCATAGGTTTCCCCTCCCCGCCCATAGGTCTCCCCTCCCCGCCCATAGGTCTCCCCTCCCCGCCCATAGGTCTCCCCTCCCCGCCCATAGGTCTCTTCTCCCCGCCCATAGGTCTCCCCTCCCCGCCCATAGGTCTCCCCTCCCCGCCCATAGGTCTCCCCTCCCCGCCCATAGGTCTCCCCTCCCATAGGTCTCCTCTCCCCTCCCATAGGTCTCCCCTCCCCGTCCATAGGTCTCCCCTCCCATAGGTCTCCTCTCCCCTCCCATAGGTCTCCCCTCCTCGCCCATAGGTCACCCCTCCCCGCCCATAGGTCTCCCCTGACCGCCCATAGGTCTCCCCTCCCCGCCCATAGGTCTGCCCAGCCCCGCCCAAAGGTCGCCCCTCCCCGCCCAAAGGTCGCCCCTTCCCGCCCAAGCTCTCAGCTATCAAGTATTGCAATGTCTTGGATGTCATATTACTTTGATTTGCTTTGATTTGCTTGTAGCTATATTACTTGTACATGTAGGTATGACATCAAGACATACTGTTTTATAACTGGTATCAAATACTTGACAACTGAAGACAACTTGTGTATGCTTTGTGTATGAATATGAATATGAAGGTTTTTGTTTTCTCAATCTGATTCCAATGAATATGCTGCACATGCGCATATGGGCTGCAATTGTTTGTTTGGGGAGTATTGATTCTGAATTCAACCAACAAATTGCTATTGTATATACATTACCCAGAGGATCCACAGGATTCTATGATAAGTGCTGACAACTAGTCTCCATGGACGTACATGTAGCATTGTTCCTTCATGTGAACTGGCACCAAATCAATCATTGCATTCCTATTTGTTCAATAGACTTGGACAAAACATTAGTATTCACAGCAATGAAGTCAATGATACAAAATATGGGAAGAAATGAGTCAATGTTTACTGACCATAATTGTTCTAGGCTGAATATACATGCTTGACAGTGGGATCTAATGAGATATGAGAAAAGCGAAGGAGTATGCAACCCCTTTACACCCCTTGCTCTACCACAAAAGCAACAAATTAATTGATGATCTAATTTCAGACAAGATCTAAAAATCCAAAATGACTAAGCATCTCTAAACTCTACAAATTTATATAAATATTCATAACCTAAAGTTTAACAGAAAATACTTTTCATTTGAACTACTCATCACCTTGACACAGACACAACACATTAATAAACGTTATCTGCTTACAGTACAGTAAACTAATTCCTGGCTACACTACACTAGTTAGATTAGGAAATATAGCAATCAATCAATAAAGAACAAACACGGTTGCTTGTAAATAGTTCAAATCACCGGTTACTCCTGAGATGCTGCTGGAGTGCAAACAATATATCTGTGAAACAGTACTAAATAGCACTGATGAAACAATAGAAAACAATAGGTATAACAGTATTTAGTACTATATTATGTATCAATATTGCCAGTACATTTGCCGTTTGTCATGATCACCGCTAATAGGCTGACTGCCAAGACGACACGAGGTTCAATTACCACTTAAAATTATCAAACAAAAACCCAATATGGTGGCAAACATCACAAAAATGGAATTCGCTCTAACTTTGCATATGAGTAGCCCTTGGTCTGAATATAAACGCTGTGTAGTTTGTTTGGGAAAATATTTATTTGTTTTGGAGAAAATCGAAAAAAACTATTTTGGCTTCAGACACCATGTAATGACTGTCGGCGGAGTGAAAATGCATCAAATTCATTCCATTCGTATATCAAAACTAAAATCAACAGAAATATTTCAACACCATCGCTGTATTGTATAACTCTTCCTTGATCTCTAGGTTTAATATCATAAACATTGAGCGAGTTTAAGAAGTCCAATAAATTCCAAATCAAAGTGCACTATTTGGAAAAATCCAACCGGTGGGTCAAAAAGAATAGTTTTTTAGTCATGTGCCAGTGATCCAAATTTTATAATATTGCAGCTACGTACTAAGAAGATGATATAGTTTTGGAATCTTGAAAGTTTTATTTGGGCAATTGACGTTTAGCTTCTGAGAAAACTCTTTTATTCACCACTCGAAAAACATCAAAAACGGTGATTGCCTGACCGCGTGACAATTGGTAAAATATCCGTACTATGTTTCTGTTAACTTCAGAGCCATGTATAACTGTTAAACAACATACATTTTCTCGTTTCTAAGCTTGCAATGCATCGGGATATGATTGCATGACATATTATGCTGTTATGTGTGCGTTGAATATTTGACATTTGGAATATTCCTTTACATTCTTGTTCCTCTACTGTTGTTAAGCGAAATAGGTTAGCAAGATGTCTGGAAATATCTTCTAAACACGTTCTCGGGTCACTGTGAATGTAATTTGCATAATACCTTGAACAGCATGTTGGTCAAGGGGGTGGGGGTCGGGATGTCTAGCGATTGATTGAAATACACAGTATATACACCCTGGGGGTACTTGACCCATGTTTGGGTATAGGGGTGCCGCTGAGGGTTTGAAACCCTGACCCTGTTTAGGACAAAAAAATCTAAAATACCTACTCTGTCTAGGACAACACTACGGAAGCGTAGAGGGGACTTCAGACTTCAGACTTCAGACTTCAGACTTCAGACTTCAAAGTTTGTTGGTTGGTTGGTCTTCCTGTGTTTCTACCGGCCAGATGATATGTCAGCCAACATGGCAGATCGGAAAGAGATGGAGTATGAGGTGAGATTATATGGATGAGATTATGTGGCGTTTTTATTATTAAGGTGATTCCTCGGTTTTGCATCGTGATTCTTTATTGTGTATAACGAAATAACAACTGAGAAATGGTCAGTGGAATACAGCTTTTATATCCATAATGATCGATGTGCCCTTGGTTATCAAAACAGCAACTAAAAGGGGTCCACATGTAAATGTTTTTCATTGGAATCAAATTATTTATCATTTTCATGTGTTAATGAGGAAAATTCCACGTCCAATTCCATATTTAAATGATGCAAGAGCGGATTGCCGTAGTTTGACTTTTGGGTCGCTGCGATCGAGAGTTCTCGGGGAGTTCTACACTGTATTGTTTTTGTCGATCTTTGCCCGATAACATGCCTTCATTTTTTGATATGTTGTAGCCTTTTTATTCATAAACCTTAATGTAAAACTTTAGGGGAGGTCACCTTATTAGATTTTTAAATATTTGACGTTGAATACTCGTTGAATACACCAAACCTATTCGCCATTTTGAAAAGCCCGTACCACAGGTAACCCAACATGTAGAATTCCTTAGAAAATTGCCCCAAAAGCGAAAAAAAAACATTTTGTAACTCCTTGTAATGCACGTTGAACCCCCTTTTTATTTTAGAACTTGTTTCTCGCAAGGGGAATTTTTTTTTTTAAATTGTTGGGATATGATTGAAAAAGTAGTCCCAAAGGACATTGATCATTGATACTGGTTCAATCGTATAATAATCCTGATAATAATGACGAGGAAATATTAACATAGAAGAGGCACTTTTTGGGTAGCCACAGTTGTAGAGACACTCACACTAACAGACACTTTGACTGATTTCTAGCTGAATCAGATGTTGGAAGCATGCCATTTGGTAAGACTGAAGAGCATATTTTTTGAGAATAAAGTAAGTATATATCACAATGTACACTTCTGGATTGATGGTCACAAATAATGCTTTGTTCTCAAATGTTCGGTCAAAAAGTCTAATAAGCACCCTCCCCCCCCCCCCCCCCCCCCCCCCCCCCCCCCCCCCCCCCCCCCACACACACCTGAGATCTTTGTTGAGCTGGTGAGCACAATATTCTTATGCATGTCTCGGTTTCTCAATGAAATCATCTCTTTCACAATCAACCAGGTGTACAGTGTTGAGACATTGAAGATGATTACAGATGCACAGTTTGAAGCAATGGGTATGGCAATTGGAGAGACAGCAATGTTGCGAGCCATGATATCTCAAAGAAATAAAGATCAACAAGACAATTGTCCAATGCAGGGTATGGACTATATAAATGATTACAATGGAGGAGACAATCTATAATATCATTGCCGAATTGATAGCAATAGCACTAAAACTCTATAACGATAGATAGATAGATAGATAGATAGATAGATAGATAGATAGATAGATAGATAGATAGATAGATAGATAGATAGATAGATAGATAGATAGATAGATAGATAGATAGATAGATAGATAGATAGATAGATAGATAGATAGATAGATAGATAGATAGATAGATAGATAGATAGATAGATAGATAGATAGATAGATAGATAGATAGATAGATAGATAGATAGATAGATAGATAGATAGATAGATAGATAGATAGATAGATAGATAGATAGATAGATAGATAGATAGATAGATAGATAGATAGATAGATAGATAGATAGATAGATAGATAGATAGATAGATAGATAGATAGATAGATAGATAGATAGATAGATAGATAAACTTTATCTATGTGTCAAATGTAATAGCTGAGGGGAAAATCCCTCTACTAATAAGTTCCTAGGCTGATACACTATCTGCCAAAATGAATATTTGTTGGGTTAGTATATAAACAGGAAAAAAAGTAAAAAAAACATTGATGGGAAATTATAATGGTAATTAGCCATTACAATGGAAATTGGCCATTAATTAAACCATTAACTATCATGAGAATTATCCATAGTTAAACCATTAATAGTAATTATAAGTCGAACAACAACCATTAATAATGTTTTTGAGAATTAATGGTTGTTGTTCGACTTTCCCATGAATGGTTTATTGACAATTCCCATGATAATTAATGGTTTATGGCTAATTTCCATCACTCTACTTTGTTACTTAACTATATTATAATAATAGACTCAAATCAATATAACATCAAAATATCATTTTTTTAGACGACAGGAAGGAAGAAATTAGAAGAGCTATTGAGAAAATCAAAAACGAGAGAAAGCTTGTCAAAAAGCAAAAAAGTGACCCAGCTTCCACAAAAGCGCAGTGTTCAAAGGTCGAAAGCAAAGCAAAAGAGAAGAAAATAAAAATAGGATGGCTACACAGAACACAAGGCGCAAAGTACAAGCAAGTCAGAAGAACTGGAGGGGGCTCCATTCGTCGAATAGTGTACACTGACGATAACGACATAACTGTAGAGTTCCTAAAAAGTGAAGGTCAACGCATGTTCTTTCCAGGAGGCGTTTCTGTACATGGTCCCTTAAAGAACATGAAAGTCGCACTTGGGAATTTCGAGCAAGAGGCTGTCAGTAAATTTACCGACACAGAGGGGAACGAATGCTCCTACCCAGAGTACCTCCGTAGTCGTGGCCTATACGCAAGTCGTTCGTACATATATTTAATGACGACTGCCATACCACAACAAGATGATAAAGAAAGAGATGAGGAAGAAAGGACAACCTCACAGTGCGAGCCGACGACCAAGCTGCCAAATCTAGTTTATGCTGTTTGCAGTGCAGAAGACGACGGCATTGACGTAAAAAGTAATGTCTTATGTATCTCATATGAAGAAACTAAAGAGTCTTCCTACTCTGAAGTCATCATGCGATCAGTGTCCACATCTAGATACCAGTGCTACGACCTACAGTGCCTAGATGATCCATTGGCACAAGATACCGAGCTAGATAATTACGATCCACTAGAAAACAATTTTAAAGTCACAGAGATCACAAAAGGAAACACCTGTTATCTAAAAAAGGATTTTGTCAATACTACAGAGTCCGACGTGTCTGAGGAAAGCTTCAGTTTTCCTCAATTACCCCTGGACAGCTGGTCAAATAAAATCATTCTCCACCCGCCTTCCGAAGTTTGGGGATATGACGACAACAAGCTTTTACTGTGTGTCGTTACATCGTGCCACGACTACAAGGTTAAAGTACAAGGCAAAGGGCAAGAGGAAGTTTCGGAGACTGTTCCAGTTAAACCTTTAATATTAAAGCCTAAGCCTAAAATGGAAAAAGGTCACAATGAGACCGATTCTGGTCTCCTGCCCCAGTTGCCAATCATCGATATCAAGGATGTTGAATTCAACCCAAAAGATGAAATTGGAAGAGGCTCATTTGGAGTTGTGTATAAAGGTGTGTGGGCGGGAACTCCAATTGCATTGAAGCACATGAAGGTACGAAATGCAAAGAGAATGCAGTCTGTTTTTGAAACAGAAGTGCGCATACACAGTATGCTTCGCCATCCCAATATCGTACAGATAATGGGCATATCACTGCTAAATAATTCTGTGTATATAGTGTCAGAACTAGTGGATGGGTTTAACCTAGATGAGCTTTTATTTTGTGACGAAAGTTCTGAAGCACACAGTCATCGAGATGTACTACTACAGGACAAAGTCTCCATTGCCAAGCAAATCTGCCAAGCAGTGACTTATCTGCATCATCTGAAACCAGCAGTGGTACATCGCGATATAAAACCAGCAAATGTCCTAGTGGATAAGAAATCAGTGGCCACCAAACTGTGCGACATGGGACTTAGCAGACTCAAGACAACGATATCAACTACAGCTACCAATGGAATCCGGGGTACCCCGCAGTATTTAGCTCCTGAATGTTTGCTGGAGAAGCAAGCAGGAACAATATTTTCAGATATATGGTCACTTGGTTGTTCGCTGGTTGAGCTGTTTTCAGAAAAAGATTGTTGGCAAGATGTGTCTGGGGAAGCTTGTGTTGACGTCGAATCACTGCTGAAGAACGAGAAACGTCCCGAAGCATTAAACCAATTGCCTCCTATTCTCACCAACTGTTTAGAGTACGGTCCACCAAAACGACCACGTGCAATTGATATCCTTAATGCATTGTCATTTTGGCCAAGCAGCAAATAAGCCAAAGCACGTTCACATCTATCAATGAGTATATAGTTTCAAGAGTACAATGTTAGAACTCGATTTAGTTATCACAGTCCATAAATTGCCTTGCACAGTCAATTGCAAATCACAGGAGAACTGTGCTTCGTGTTTTGTTAAACTTAGATATATAGTCATGCAAACATATTTTTGAAAAGGAAACCTCGCACAATGTTACGTCAGACTTTCAATGTTTAATATTAGTACAAATATACAGTCGCTTTTTGTACAGGGTTAGGAGATTGCCATTCCTGATAGAAGAATACAGACAAATCCCATCTGCTCGTCGTACTTTAGCCATCCGCTTACATACCGAGGTTACAGGGATTGAGTTCAGAATAGATTCAACTGATTTTGGCGAGCTGGCTTATGTAGGCAGTTCTATTTTGCGTTATTATATTGTTCATGTTCAGAGATTATTTGGTTGATTGAAGTGGAAAATGAAAGGCGTTTAATCAGATGTAAACATTAAATTCCAGAATAGACGTTTGGTACGATTGTGTTCATTCTGACTGTATTTAGTGTGTGTATAAATGTGCGGGTTTTTTTTTTACTACAACTTCAAACTCCAGCAAATTTGTGAAATTCCTTTTGAAAACAGTCAAAAAAAAGTATCTAAAGTCTCGGCCAGAAATCCGATACCCTTGTTCCAGAGGCTTTGTCAAACTCTATATAAATACGATGTTTGTGCGGTCCCGCGAGCTGCGAAGCAGCGGGAAGCCGCTTCGCGGCGTACAAACATCGTATTATAGAGTTTGACAAAGCCTCTGGAACCAGGGTAGAAATCCGAAGGTCGGTGTTAATTTAAATTGGGTTGTCCGACTTACTCATACAAATGGTTGAGCTCATTAATAAGGCCAACATATAAATCACAGGCTGCCCCAACTGTGTTTGGTCTTTCCACAAATGGCCTTAGCAGATGAAGTAGTTCTAGAAAGTCATCAGTGCAGTCGGGAGGTGGTGGGCTGGCATATAAGTCTAAACAAATATCAACGTCTTTAACGTCGACAGGCGTCCCATAGTTCTGTGAATCATACAATTCGGGTGAAAAGTAAATAACATTCGGTCTACCAGATGGACATTCTCCATTTTTATTACTTCTGATTGGATGAGTATTCCATTCTCTAACTGTCCGTTGAAGTTCAGCCCGAAGCACCCCCATAAAGCAATACCTTTTAAAAACATTGAATGTGGACGATATCATGACCATTGTACAAACCTCTATCCCTAAGATCCTTGAACATATTTATCCACCAACCCGTGCAGTGCTTTCTCAACAACGCCCACCATGCTTCTATTCTTTGGTTTGCTGTGCTTTTCCCATACATAAAGCTTTTCACCCCAGCAAATGCATCGTTGCAGTTGTAACGGAAAATGGTTGTAAAACCTCGATTGTTGTATTTTCCGTGCCCAAATCACATCTTATAATTCTTGAGGTGTGCTGATGTTGTTGCAAGTATCTCAGGTAATACCAAGCAATTACCGCTGGGTCGTTATTCGTTGGGGACACGTGCAACCATAGAACCCGTCGACTGTAGCCATCCATGGCACCATGAATAGCAAATCCGAAAGGTTTAAGTTTGTCATACCCATCAGCATGCCATAAATAATTAGGACCTGGAGTAATATACTTTCTTCTTGAAAGTCTGTGACGTTTCCTTCTTTCCACTCCCATCGGATCAATAACTTTCAAGAGTTGCCTTACGGTTTCTTGATTAACACGTAAATTATGTTCTTGTTGTATGCGCCTCCACATCGTTCGATACCCGATACTCCCCCCACTATGTTGAAGTTGTCGTTGAATTGCCCTAACAATATCATCAATATCGGATTCCTCACCGCGAAACACTCTCCGTTGCAGGTGGAGACGGACCAATATCCTTTTCAACTGTCTCACACATAGCTTTATACCATGGACTGTCAGAAGTGTAGCCACAATTTCTACATAATTACTATATCCCTTCAGAAAATAGTATGTGATAAGACTGTGTTTGTCTTCTCCTGAGCAGTATGGAAATGCAGTGACCAGAATTACAACTATCAGCCACTTTATCTGTAGAAAAACAATCGAATAAGAGTCATTATAAATTCATAGCTATCCATTGTATTATATCAGTGTTGTTCATTGTATTTCTATGAATGTATTACATCAACTGCGTGCTCTGTAGACTCTCCCATATTATAATACCACTAGGTAGTTGAAAAAAGGTATTAAATAAGGAAAATCAGCGTATGAAAGAACTATAAATTTGACTTACCCTTTCGTCCATTTTTAAGTTGGAGCCTAAGACTGGGAACAAGTCTGAAGTCTGAAGTCTGAAGTCTGAAGTCTGAAGTCTGAAGTCTGAAGTCTGAAGCCCTGAAGTCTGAAGTCTGAAGTCTGAAGTCTGAAGTCTGAAGTCTTCTACTTTTGGAGTAGTTTTAACTAATGCTGTGATCATCCGACAAGAACATACTTCATTCCTATTTCATCATACTACTAGCAATGATTAAATCTTATTTTGCTTTGAAAATCTGCCGTTTTTACCAAGTCTGAAGTCTGAAGTCTGAAGTCTGAAGTCTGAAGTCTGAAGTCTGAAGTCTGAAGTCCCCTCCACGCTTCCGTACAACACCCTCTATTTTAGGAACCTGTTTAGGACAAAGGACAAAATACACATTGTCTTCTTTTACACAATTTTAACGCGTTTTATGTTGACTGATGACCTGCTAAAGACCGGCAAACGTCTCGGTGGGACTCCCATATATAAAGTGGTTGGGATGCTCGTCGGAAATTTTGAAATTTACCCCTAAAAGGTATCCGAGTCTTGTCCAGGTGGGTGTGGCAACAAATAATTTTTACCCCTAAAAGGTACCAACTCTAAAGTGACAAAAGCTATAACTGTCATTCCGGTTGTCATTATCTTGTCTCGGGTATATGGCGCGCGGATTGGTCCAAAATTAAAATTTATTGTTAATCCAATAATCTTTTGGTTGATTGCGTTACATCCATGAGTTGGATCTTTTTCTCGTCAATCAATACAAACAAAACTCGGTCGATCAAAAAAAAAACTCGGTCGATCAAAAAAACTCGGTTGATAAAAAAAAAAATCGGTCGATCAAAAAAAACTTGGTCGATCAAAAAAACTCGGTCGATCAACAAAAAACTCGGTCGATCTAAAAACTCGGTTGATGAAAAAAAACTCGGTCGATCAAAAAAAAACTTGGTCGATCAAAAAAACTCGGTCGATCAAAAAAAAACTCGGTCGATAAAAAAAACTCGGTCGATCAGAAAAAACTCTGTCGATAAAAAAACTCGGTCGATCACAAAATTTAAAAACTATAGGAGGCTAACTATTTGGTACTAACTTCTAACTGGACTGTGTGATTCAATTGTGTTATCACAACACCGATACATAAACCCATTAACTTCTATACTGTGTACATTGCGAAACGCTACACAATTATATTCATGTGATATAGGCTAGCATCAGAGATTCGGAATGTCTCGTGAATACAGCAAATTATTTTAGTAGGGGGAGGAGAGATGAGTCTCCCTCTCCCTTCCCTTCCCTATGCATGAGAGCAGTGGCTGCGCAGGCTACAATAGCTGTCGACCTTGCGAATGTTATGGAGGTTCGCTAGGTCGTATAATCGGCAGTTTTTGTACATAAGGTAGTGTTTACTCAAGAACTAATGGTAATGTGTTCTGTCAAATGTCAGTGGTAAATACTAGCTGATTGGTTGATAGCTCATTTTAATTGGGGTTTTATGGAACAAAGGGAAAGGAATGTTGTTCGAATGTTAGCAGCCGTTTGTGGGCCGAGTTCGTTACGTGACGGAACTAAAAACGGCTGCGAAGGAGACTATGGTAAATACGGCTAGAACCTTTAAAATGTGACACAAATAGATGACAAAGCCGATTATAAGTAAACGACCCTTAACGGAGTCACACGATTATCAGTGCTATTGGCCAATGCAGTTGGCAAAGTGAAACAATACCTGATGAGCAAAGCATTCTTATACATTCTATAAAATGGCGAGTTCCTATCTTAATAACGAATATCTAAGCGATTTTATCAATTCATGTAGCAGCCTTTTAAAAAAAAGTGAGAGGTTAAAGAACACGGAAGACCCTGCTGATCGACCGAGTTTCTTTTGATCGACCGAGGGTTTTTTTTTGATCGACCGAGGTTTTTTTTTGATCGACCGAGTTTTTTTTAGATCGACCGAGTTTTTTTGGATCGACCGAGTTTTTTTTGGATCGACCGAGTTTTTTTTGGATCGACCGCGTTTTTTTTTGATCGACCGAGGGTTTTTTTGATCGACCGAGTTTTTTTTGATCGACCGAGGTTTTTTTTGATCGACCGAGTTTTTTTTGATCGACCGAGTTGTTTTTTTGATCGACCGAGTTTTGTTTGTATTGATTGACGAGAAAAAGATCCAACTCATGGATGTAACGCAATCAACCAAAAGATTATTGGATTAACAATAAATTTTAGTTTTGGACCAATCCGCGCGCCATACGGGTATCTCATTTACTGACAAACACCCTGAAAGGTACATTATTGATTATACAGTGTTTGTCTCTGACTTCTGTTTTTTTTAAATAGACGTTTCGGCCATTAATCAATGGCCTTCATCAGTATTAATCGGAAACGTTGCGATCTTTGAAATATATTTAACGTTTTAAATATATCACCCTAAAAGGTACCGGCTTAGTCTTTTGTGGTCCTTTTAGATTTGTGGCACCCTAAGAGGTACCAAATCGCGGATCTGGACCCCTAAAAGGTACCTTAGTATCACTTATTTTCGCGCGTCCTTAATTTCGCGAACATGTCAGAGGCATATTTCACGAGGCTTTAATTTCGCGATTTTGCAGAAAAAAACGTGTATAAGGGAACTTAATTTCACGTTTTTTTTAATTATGATCCGGTGCAGTATACAAACATATTGTTTTGAATTGGGTAAATGATGTAACAATTCAATTCAACACATCACTGCGTGACATAAAGTTTCGCTTCGTTAATTTTCGCCGTAATTATTATTCGCGAGTCTTTAATTTCGCGGTTTTTTTCCAAACGCGAAAATCGCGAAATTAAAGACACGCGAAAATAAATGATAATAAGGTGAGGTACGACGAGCATCCCAACCACTTTATATATGGGAGTCCCCAACCTCCCCCCCCCCCCCCCCCCCCCCCCCCCCCTTCCCCGGGTAGTAGACCCAGTATATTCGTATAAGAATATCCCAACTCTCTGTTGTAAAGGCACTTGTTGATTTGCAGTTGTTGATGTTATTATAGTGTTTCTGATTACCTTAAGAGTTGCCCTTGAAATGTGTTTAAATTAAATTTATTGCATGCGTACACACATACACATCTTTATTCAGTACAGTAGAACCCCGGCCTCGGGACACACCCGGTTATTACGGACACGTTGTTCTGTCCCTGCCGAAACTCATACAAATATCTATAAAATATACCTGTTTCATACGGACACCGGATAATACGGACAACGGACATTTTTTTCCTGTCCCAATATGCCCATTTTCATAATAATAATAATAATAATAATAATAATAATAATAATAATAATAATAATAATAATAATAATAATAATAATAATAATAATAATAATAATAATAATAATAATAATAATAATAATAATAATAATAATACGGACACTTTATTTTCCCAAAACAACGACAATGGGTAAATTGATCGCTTTTTAATTAAAATTACGCACGTTCTGTGCTTTCTCACGTTCAACTTGTAAACTGATCGCTAATTACGTGCATTTATAGTTTCCCCACTAAAAATAAACAAATCACCAGTGTCATGCAGTCATTGTTTCCGCCAAAAATGTAAGTGACGTAAATTGACCGACCCGGTTTATATGGACACCCGGTTAATAAGGACACTGCGTCTCATTCCGATGGTGTCCGTATTAACCGAGTTCCACTGTACCAGGATATTTAGTCTTTTTACATTGCGTTCTTTAGCCTTGGCTTACGTGGCTATTAGATGGCAGAAATCTTCCGATTTTATTAGGACTGCAGTGCTGCTCATCAATATTTTATTTTTATGGCGTTTTATTTTCACCGAACAAAATCTAACTATCCGAACCGCTCCATTAGTCCCACGGGAGATGATTTAATGACATACAAGACTATTTAACAATTAGACAACGAGTCCGAGTTGGCTATGAGCAGATAGTCAACGAGGCTCCTGCCGAGTTGACTATCTTAGCTTATAGACAACGAGGGCGAGTTGTCTAATTGTTTTAGTATAAACAAACTAGCATACTTAATTATTATACCAATATATATTGTTTAATTTGCATAAGTAAGAAGAATAAGAATTTTATGCCAGTCATAAGTACACATTTGGCTGAACTAATCGAGCTGTTTAGTTTTACCATCAACAAATGGAAAACTAAACCAGAAAAGTTGGTTCTTTTGTTGAAAAACTTTCATAAATCAAATAACAAATGAACAAAACATGAGTCAAGAGTGGTGTAGCCTTCGTTTATTACCTTTATCACTATCAGTACTCCCTTTGACTTTGTCTTCGCTAAAGTTGAAAAAATCGGCCCAAATTCGAAAAATCTTCAACTTTAACGTTCGTTTCTCGCTCAGTTTCTGCAGTGTCAGCCAAAGAAAACTTGCTTGAATTGTCAATGAGATGTCTATATTTATGTGCTTTTTCCATTTCTTGTTCTTGAGATTTGTTTCTCGGTCTATTTTAGCTCTTTTTAGCGAGAAAACAACTATCGGGTTTGTCCGCCATCTTGCTTCATCGCCGTTCACGACAATGGTTACCATGGTGATTCGCTACTAGGGGACTATCACTATTAGACCCCTAGTAGCGTAGCCAATCAGATTGCAGGATATGTGATAGACCACTAGTTTGTTTATACTAAATAACAAGAGTCCTGTAATTAACATATTGTAGTTGACCAAACCAGCGGGACGAATAACATCTAACCTTTTCCCTTCCGCAATATGCTTACTCCTCGCCGCCCTTCGTCAACCATGTGGTTGCCAAGTACTCGTATTACGGTAGTATATTTTGTTTGGACCGTACGTTCGTCCGAAATTTAGTGGTTTAAATTTAATGGTTTAAAGTTCTTCTATTTTTGTGTCAGGTCGCAGGAGCTTTGCATGCTGTTGTTTCACTCACTTCATCGTTGGCAATTTGTACCGCCACCAGCCACCTTTACTACTCCAGTTCAGTCTACGTGTCGATACTCGTTTTAGTTTCTCAGCTTAGCCAGTACAAGCCCTTCCTGACTAGTTCTGTTACCTTTTTCGCTTGTTTGGTCGTGTTCTTCGCTTGAGCAACTAGCTAGGGTGCACGTGTTAAGATATTTTTTTTTATGTGCTTCAGGAAGAAGTAGGCGTAGCCGGTCAGTGTCTCTTACTATGTGCGAGGCTATTAGGGTTTGTGGCATCGGTATTCGTGTTTCAGCAGTGGCTGCTATTCTATCGTTAGTTTGTATTCGGTCCGCTAATTAGTAATGGTAATTGAACTGAGTGGAGTGCAATTTGGTCTGAAATCATACGAGTGATTACAAAATTGCACGACCGCGTAGCGGGAGTGCAATTTGTTATCACGAGTATGATTTCAGACCAAAATTGCACGACACGCAGTTCAATTACCTATTAATCATATTCATTTTGAAATCTTTTCAAATACACTCGTTATATTTAGGTGGTAAGTTGCAATAATAAGAAATAAGCAATAATTTTGATGCCTGAAATACAACTCTTTCATTCTAAATTACAAATTACTTTTTATGAAGAATCGTTTGAATTTAATAAAATTAGAGTTTCTGTGCGAAAAATTAAAAAAAAAAAAATTGGTGCAATTAATGATTTAATCGCACCATTTTTAGCCAATCAGATTGCAGGATTTACTAGTGATTTCAAAATGAATATGATTAGTCGTTTTATTGCACGGGTATTCTTGCCCTTCGTTCGGTGTAGGGTTTTAGCGTCTTGGCAGGACTCACAGGTTTCTCTTCGGTCTTTAGTCTTGTCGGATGTGCTCGGTCAGCTTTCTATAGTCCAGTTTCGGTTTTGGTTTATCACAGTAGTATATTCTTAGGTTTCCGACTTCAGGACTCATGTAGGTGTTTTATTTCCTCTAGTGTTTTTTCTTCGAATTTGCATAGGTATGTCGGTGTATTTTCGCGGTATGTCACCTCTATGCATCGCGAAATTTAATACCGTTCAAAGTGTTCTATTTTCGTATCAGGTTGCAGGAAGCTTTCTTGTTGTCTCCATGCCAGTTCATCGACTGGTTGCTCACTCCTGGCCGTCCAACGTGAACCAATGTGCTTACCAAGTTTGCTGGAAGCGTTGTCTGTACGTAGTGGTGCTTTCATCGACTGTGTTGCCGCTCACTCCTGGTCGTCCAACGTCAACCATGTGCTTGGAAATTTATTTAAATTGGGCCTAGCTCTCGGGCCGGGACACTGAACTGGGTTCAGATGCGTTTAAAGTGGTGTGTTTGGCGTATAGCTGGCAGTCGGTGCTTAGCGAAATTTATTTAGTTTGGGCCTCTCGGGCCGGGCACGGATACTGAAATGCGTTCAGGTGCCGTTGGTGTGTTTGGCCTATATAGCTGGCAGTCGGTGCTCAGCGGAAATTTATCTAGTTTGGGCCTCTCGGGCCGGGCACGGATACTGATATGCATTCAGGTGCCGTTAGTGTGTTTGACGTATAGCTGGCAGTCGGTGCTCAGCGGAAATTTATCTAGTTTGGGCCTCGCGGGCCGGGCACGGATACTGAAATGCGTTCAGGTGCCGTTGGTGTGTTTGGCGTATAGCTGGCAGTCGGTGCTCAGCGGACATTTATCTAGTTTGGGCCTCGCGAGCCGGGCACGGATACTGAAATGCGTTCAGGTGCCGTTGGTGTGTTTGGCGTATACATGTAGCTGGCAATCGGTGCTCAGCCAAATGTATTTAGTATGGGCCTCTTGGGCCGGGCACAGATACTGAACTGGGTTCAGGTGCCGTTAGTGGTGTGTTTTGCGTATAGCTGGCAGTCGGTGCTCAGCCAAATTTATTCAGTTTGGGCCGCTCGGGCCGGGCACAGATACTGACTGGCTGGGTTCAGGTGCGCTCCGTTAGTGGTGTGTTTGGCGTATAATTAGATGGCAGTCGGTGCTCAGCCAATTTTATTCAGTTTGGGCCTCTCGGGCCGGGCACAGATACTGAACTGGGTTCAGGTGCCGTTAGTGGGGTGTTTCAGTTGGCGACAGCTGAACTCGGTGTTGAGCCAAATTTATTTTAAGTTGGCCTTTCGGGCCGGGCACACATACCAGCTAGTGTTGTTTGGCGGTAGCTGGATTGAATTGCCTGGGGAACGCCACGGGCAAATTTCGTGTGTTCAGTTGGTGGCTCTGCTCAATGCCGCGAATTCCGTTGGCTCGGGTCGACGAGTTTTGGAGGTGCGAAATCTCTCACACGTCAGTGTTGACCAGTTCGCACGGGAGAATATTTCGGCCGGGAGTTTGCCGGAATGTGCCTTTTGTTATGCTGTGGTGAGGTCCCTTGTTGGTTAACATGCCCGGGGCTATCTAAAGCCCTTTGTGCTCGATCCTTGCGGTTGTGCCGTGGACTGTTAACCACCATTGGTTTCTCCATTAGCATTTGAGACACTGGAGAGCTGGCTGGCGCGTTCCAGAACATATAGAGTCTATAGAGTAATTAATGTAACAAAACATGTCCAATATGAAATTTGGAAAGAGAAACAAGAAGAGACCAGCCAGTTATGACCAAATGATCAGATATGAAGGGAGGAACCAATGGTGGTCCAAAGTAACGGCAAAACAAGGAATGCGGGTTAGGTGGTGAACTAGACTCGTGAAGCGACAAATCTTGGAAGAAGGAGTTGACTAAAACAGGATAAAAGTTAATCCGAAAAAGTGCATTGTGTAACCGAAATTCATTTAAGACGATACAAAGTTGGGTGAGGTACATATATTTCAATCTTACTGCAAGATCATCATCAGAGTTTGACTAATTTACAAGAGACTTCGAGAGTACATTTCTGAGAACAATTGCAAGTCCTTAGAGGCCGTGAATCTACTGTTCAACAACGGTTGTTTTGGTTAATTAAGAGGGTGTCTTTAAATAACAGAAGGTCCCACTTGCTTGAAGTATCAATGACCTTTATGTTTTGTCGCACAAGTTCCAAACAAAACGCACGAAGGCTGAAAGGCTGTTCATCGGGCAAGCCATGATCAACAATGCAACCATGCTCGGCGGTCCTCTCGTGTTCAGTGTCAGTTTGACTGATATAATCGGCACCACAGCCGGCACAGGTACATCGGTAAAGTAACGGTGTTGAGTCCTTAACAAAGCAAGTTGTTTTGTAAAGTCAGTTAACGAGGACTGTGAAATCGACTGTCTTGTCCTACTGGAGACATCTGCGTAGTTTGCGGATGCAGGCTCTCACGAGAGATTGGCCAGTGTTTCCTAGGTACAGTAAGGTCTACGTAAATGGTGTAGGGATTTTTTTGTCAAGGCTCTCAGGCTTGCCATCTATCTTTCTTGTGGAGGACATGATTGGTTGTTACTCGGGCTACCTGCAAGAACCTGCAAGTGGGTTCGGGTCAGAAGTTCCAGTCCTTCCCGGTCACAGGAAGCCCAGAGAAAAGAAAGAGAGAGTCGTGATTCGAGCGGCGCATAGTCCGAAACCATGGCAACTTCATGCCGTTGATCACGAGGCGTCCGCCATTGCGGTTAGTCGAAGTTACTGAAATGATGTTTGATGGATGTCAAACCCTCTTAATTACACTGTGAGATGAAAGATTACAAAGTACTACCTAGCAGCTTTTAAGTGCAGATCAACGGTGAACTAAAACAGACGGAGAAAACCCACCTCAAGGCTAGAACGTGTGGATCGAGCGGCATCTACTCGAAGACACAGGGTCGAGAAAACAAATGACACTATACTACAAAATAACACTTCGTAAAATTCCTGAATGCGATAGTTCTTTTAATTTCATGTTTGATACTAAATAATTGACTAACTTGACACAAGGTTGGTGTCCAACAGAGTATTGATTTATAAACCTTGAGCTGTATTAAACTGAGTACCATAGACTTCGAAGTGTTATATATGTGGTAGCGTGTAATTTCTCTAACGTCCGAAAGTATATAAGTCCAATAACTCGTAAGTTTATAGTGTTGATTTTATCGCAGTTGAGTTTGTGAAACCGATTTCAGGAGGGATGACCAGGGGTGCGACTTTAAGTGGCACTATAAACTCGCCATTTATACCAATGAAGTAGCATCTCAAAAAGGAAAAATCGGTATTTGATATAACGGCTTTGCATTTTAGTAGGTCGCGAAAATACAGTAGCCTATTCACTCCTTCTCCAGTGAATTTGACTCCAGTTTACAGCAATTACAAAGTGAGCGGTGACTTGATTCGGACTTATGCTATACATGCATGTACTTGCCACATGCACAAGTCAACGCAAATCGCTCAGTCACACCAGCAATTAATTTGTCCAGGGCGTAAGTTCAGCCCGAGTGAACGCACGTAGTGCGTCGTGTTCTATTTCCGATGCGGCGGGGAAAGCCATTCCAACCAATAAATTTTGCGGATTTTGATATAGTTGCTGGTTAAGGTTGTGGACTTTTTAGTTCGATGAATCAGCGGTCTATCATCAAGGGGCCGATTGCATGGGGCAAGCTCCACGGATTATTATTAGTGGTAGTCATCTTTACACACTTTTTAAAAAGCCTTGATTTTGAGTTTTGGGAGGAAAGGTGCGGAAGAAGGGATTCTGATTATTGGAAATAAGTGTTGGGTGTGAGGATTGGGAAAAAGGGATTGGAAATAAGGGTTGGGTGTAAGGTTTGGGAATAACGGATAAAGATTGACCTTTGGAGAATAGGGGAATAATTCAGCTGCGGAATGTTAGTTGATCTGTGAATCGGAAAGAGGGCAAGACGGTGGAACGAACGGATCCATAGGAATTGTTCCAACCGCTGGAACAATGGATCTTAATTATTCCCCATTCTTAATCATCGATCCGGGGGACAATGGCGGTTTGAATATACTACTATCCAAACCGCTCCATTAGTCCTACGGGAGATGATTTAATGACATACAAGACTATATAACAAGAGTCCTGTAATTAACATATTGTAGTTGACCAAACCAGCGGGACGAACAACATCTAACCTGACACCCCCAGCACGCGAGGGGGTGGGTGGGGTGGGCATAGCTGTTGTATTAGCCAGGCAAGAGGTGGACATGCCTTTGGACCACAGGCTACTCTTTCGTAATTGTTTTACGTTGTGCCCAGCAGGCAGACTAGCTGCGGTTATAAACATTTATTTTATTTATTTATTTTTTTGCCCCACCCTTCCTCCCTCACGACCATCATGGTAGACTCTGTCCCTCCGGATCCATTTCCATTGTTCCAACCGCTGGAACAATGGATCTTAATTATTCCCCATTCTTAATCATCGATCCGGGAGACAATGGCGGTTTGAATATACTACTAATCGAAATGATTGTGAGTTCGAATGGTTCGATCTTGTGTTCGGTAATCGCATTCTCCCAAAAGATCCGGTTCGATTCATCCTTTTCCCCTCCCCTCCCCTCCCCCTCCCCCAGCAGCCCCTGGGTTTCCGAGGATGGCGTTAGATTCGGGTGTTCGGAAAACTAAGACCCCCGAAACTAAGACCCTAAGACCCTAAGACCCTAAGACCCTAAGACCCTAAGACCCTAAGACCCTAAGACCCTAAGATCCTAAGAAATTATAAAATGTCCAAATCAGGCAAATCCAATGTTCTGTACTTTAATATTAATTGGGTGACGTTCAGCTCAGCTAGTTCAAAAAAGTTTGAGTCATGATAAATTGCCGGGATGATATGCCGAATAGGACTTAAAATATCCTGTCTTTTCGACCTTTTCGGCTTTCCATGAATACAACCACCCCCAGAAAAACAGCTTCTTACTTTGAGGAGTAAAATTCACGTGTCCAGTGGTTTTCCAGTGGCAGTTTTTCAAATCAATCAGTCAAGATAAGTCATGTCTTACGGCAGCGACAAAGCAGCCGCCATCTTTGACACAGGTAACCCATACACACAGGGATATACAAGAACTATTCTTATAAGTAATACCATGGCACTGAGGGATATTAGTGATTAAATGTCCCCGAAGCCGAGGGAAGTTTAGTGGAAGTCCCGAGCCTCCGGGCGAGGGACTTTTACTAAACTTCCCGAGGCTGAGGGACATTTAATCACTAATATCCCGAAGAAGCCATGGTATTAGTTTGTAATACCATGATCACCGAGGAAATGGACAAAAATACAGGCTTGAGTTAACGGCGCAAAGGAGAATATATTATAGTGTTTTGTGAAAGAGTCTTGATTAGACTGTACTCTGGGGAATGCTTCATGTTGCACATCTTTGTTTCATTTACACAATAAAAGAGTATAAATTAGTTATAGTAAGGAGTACCTGAAGGTAAACAGATCAGAAATGGCGGAAGGTCGGTTTACTTTTATGAGAGATGACGAAGTGGAGCAAGTAAGAGAGAATACGGTTCCTCAAAATACTAAAAAGCACATACAGAAAAAGAGGAAAGTGCCAACTCATTGTGTGAACAAATAACAGAAATAGGTCTAATCAAATATCCTTTGAATTCGACTTTTGTGCATTTCCTTCTATTGCGCATGCGTTAACGATGTTGTGGATATCAAAATACCACTGTATTGAGCTTCACACATCCCACGCGTCTTGAATGCTCGAGTCGTCATAAGTAGAGGAGCGATTAAATACTATTTGGTTTGCTCTTGGGTCCCAATGATTGTGTGTACACCTGGTGTATATGAGGGACTGACTTGCATCCTCATGCATAGTAATGAGGGATATTTAGTCTAAATGTCCCTCATGAATATAATCATGAGGGACATTTAGTCTAAATTTCCCTCATGATTGTATTCATGAGGGACATTTAGTCTAAATTTCCCTCATGATTGTATTCATGAGGGACATTTAGTCTAAATTTCCCTCATGATTGTATTCATGAGGGAGATTTAGTCTAAATTTCCCTCATTACTATGCATGAGCGATGCTTGACTTAGAGCTTTCGCGAGGGATGTTCGTTGTTAAATGTCCCTCGTGGAACAATGAAAACCGAGGTGATCATGGTATTATTCCAATTAGTTAATTTCATTCTTGAATGACATATTTACATATTAAATCCATCTTCTTGATGTTTTAAACCGCGTATGGTTCTTTTGGTTGATAAGTCTAAAGGAGGAACGCTGTTTCCTTCCATTAGGACCGGCTCTATGGGTTTCCTGTGGTAGGGCATAATTGTGTTTGGGTTACCTGTGTTAAATATGGCGGCTACTGACTATCCGTAAAAACTTATCTTGCCAACTGATTTGAAAAACTACACTGGAAAACCACTGGACACATGAATTTTACTGCTCAAAGTAAGAAGCTGTTATTCTGGGGGTGGTTTTATTCATGGAAAGCCGAAAAGACAGGATATTTTAAGTCCTATTCGATATCATCGAACCGACTATCACCGGCTCAGACGGCAGAGAAACTCATGGAATTTTGAAGCTAAACGTGGTGCGAACACAGCCTTTCCTCTGTTCTCTTCTTTTTTTATTAAAGTACTGAACATTGGATTTGCCTGATTTGGACATTTTATAATTTCTTAGGGTCTTAGGGTCTTAGGATCTTAGGGTCTTAGGGTCTTAGTTTTGGGGGTCTTAGTTTTCCGAACACCCCGTTAGATTCTGCATGTTCGATGGCCGAACCAATCGCAAAACAATCGAACGATTGGGTTCCATTGGATTCGATTTATTTTTTGTTCGGTTTTATTCGATTGACTACGCCAGGACAACAGTAGAGGAACAAGAATGTAAAGGAATATTCAAGTTATGGATGGATAATTCAACCGTATTTCAGAATCCAAATGTCAAATATTCAACGCACACATAACAGCATAATATGTCATGCAAAGATATCCCGATGCATTGCAAGCATAGAAACGAGAAAATATATGTTGTTTAACAGTTATACATGGCTCTGAAGTTAACAGAAACATTGTACGGTTATTTTACCAATTGTCACGCGGTCAGGCAATCACCGTTTTTGATGTTTTTCGAGTGGTGAATAAAAGAGTTTTCTCAGAAGCTAAACGTCAATTGCCAAATAAAACTTTCAAGATTCCAAAACTATATCATCTTCTTAGTATGTAGCTGCAATATTATAAAATTTGGATCACTGGCACATGACTAAAAAACTATTCTTTTTGACCCATCGGTTGGATTTTCCAAATAGTGCACTTTGATTTGGAATTTATTGGACTTCTTAAACTCGCTCAATGTTTATGATATTAAGCCTACCAAGGAAAAGTTATACAATACAGCGATGGTGTTGAAATATTTCTGTTGTTTTTAGTTTTGATATACGAATGGAATGAATTTGATGCATTTTCACTCCGCCGACAGTCATTACATGGTGTCTGAAGCCAAAATAGTTTTTTTCGATTTTCTCCAAAACAAATAAATATTTTCCCAAACAAACTACACAGCGTTTATATTCAGACCAAGGGCTACCCATATGCAAAGTTAGAGCGAATTCCATTTTTGTGATTTTTGCCATCAGATGTTTGATAATTGTACGGCCTTACACTTAATTATATCCATTTTGAAATTTACACTCATTCGATACCGGAAAACATAAACAACGATTTTAATATTTACAGCAAAATGTCACGTGACGAGTAGTGCGCAATGAACGATTGAGCACATGCAAAGTCAGTTGAACGTACAATCTACTCAACACTTGGTACTTAGTCCTTCTTTATTCTCTTTCTCGTCGTTAGAATCACAGACAAAAGCCCAACATCGCTTTTTTACCGTTGCTGGTTGTTATTTTGAGTAGTAATTGAACGTACAGCTGGTGTAGATTTGGGATCACTTGCCCTGCTGTCGTATGACCTTCGTGTTGAGGATTTGTCGAGCCGTGAAATTCACTGGACATTTTACAGTAAATACTACGCTTACAGGATAATTATTCTACTTCAAACGATGCTCAATGGCACTCTGAATAATTCTTAGAGATTGTGGCCCATTGTCGTCGCCGTCCTTGCGTTTGACTTCTGCATAGAACTGATCGAGTGAGAGTCTTGTCCAAGTCAAAACTACAACAGGCGCCATTTTGTTGTCAATGTTGATTTCAATGTCAAGATTGTTGGACGTCTTGCACCAATTTTCAAACACAGAAAGCCATTGCTTTGTGGAACGGTTTTAGTCTTCTTGTTAATGGTCCGAGACTTTAATTCATCAATATCTTGGCTTGTGTAGAATTACTAGCAACACGAACTGTTTTTCCAATCGCAAATTCAGGAATGGACTCACTACGACTAGGAGTTACCGATTCAATCCATTTCCCGAGTCAAATCCGAGTCCGAGTCAAGACCGAGTCCGAGTCAACTGTCCGAGTCAAATGTCCGAGTCGTCAAAAATGTTAAATACATAATTATACATGTAATTAAAAAGGAAATGTTGCAGGAAATAGAATGATTGCAATAAACCCGTGAAACAGTGTGTCCCCGATTAGTGTACCACTTGTGGTAGGCTAGAAGCCTGACACGTTAATAAAGTTTATGTATGTACCGTTAGTAGACTAATAGACACTAGTAGACATTCCCTAAGGCTTAAAGTTTGACAGGCAAGTATTAGGTTATACAGCCCATTTCACTGTTGCAGTTATGAATTATTGTTCATCGTTACCATTTTTGTGTCTACTGCTCAATGGAGCAATAGACACTATGCTATCGTATATGCCTGAAAATACTTCATGTAAGAATCTAATTACGCAAGTCCCAGTGTTACCTATTACATGACACATGCATAATAACAGACATGGAGTCTATGCCTTGTAAGAGTGTAAGTGTCCTTGTAACAAAAGAAAGTTCGTTCTATGCTCGGAAGAAAATTCGTTGTGCACTCGGAATCAATACTTAGTACGAACTGACTCGAAAGATTACGAAGAAATACCCATGATCTTCGTAACTCTTCGTGATGTCTTCTCGACTTCAAGCATTGAATCGGATCCAATAAGAACACCAACATTTTCTGCCGAGGATTTCGTTTCACGTGACGTCCTTGTGACTGGAAAAACACTGAAC
Organism: Actinostola sp. cb2023; assembly: GCA_033675265.1. Classification (NCBI taxonomy): domain Eukaryota; kingdom Metazoa; phylum Cnidaria; class Anthozoa; order Actiniaria; family Actinostolidae; genus Actinostola; species Actinostola sp. cb2023. The sequence goes on from JAUJYZ010000839.1 coordinate 116,068, forward strand.
TCTGATCCTCTTCTAGCGAGTTCTGGCCAACCTCGTCCCCAGGGCCCTCTCTTCTCGCTATTTTCAAAATGGCGGACGCTCGAGAGAAGACCCTGGTGACGGCTGGTCACGTGTCTCCAAGATTCTTGGAGGTTCGTACCCAGGCGGCCATTTTCCTAATGATCGAAAGTAATCGAAAGGGCCTTGTGAAGAGTTACTGAAGAAATATCGTTCGTTCGTGTTTTGCCTCAAATAATAAATAAAATCACTTTCTAAGCTGGAGCAATTCTGGCCATTTGAAAAGCAGGGGTTCGGAAGTGTAATTAAGGAGACACATGAACAACTGAACAGGTCAGATCAACAGTTTATTCGCTGTAAACAAGTGCTGCTATTTGTATACAACTGACACCTTTCATCTCTACCCCGGCATCTCTAACGGTTCTCTATAAACGGCTAAAGTACAAAACATGTTGACGTGTCACATACTGTAAAACTCAAGAGCAAAAGCACTAGCAAATTATGTAAACAGAACGACAATAATATGTCAGTTTGCCGTGACCGGCCGTCGGTAGTCTTGTTCGATTTATACCTTGCTTTACGGTAAACGATCTCGATCGGTGGACTTTTTCATGTTCCTTAAGACATTTCAATGCTTCGATAACACTCACATCACTTGCAGCGGCTTCGGTCTTCCTAATTCGAGACATTTGAGATCAGAGAAGAACTATCCGTTGAAACTATAAATTCACTCGATGCGAATCGAATTTTAATTTATGCTATATTTAGCAACTTCGATAAGGACCAATTAGAAGGTTTGTTATGTTATCCAATCAAAATGTGTTTTAGTTCAGCCGTCACCAGGGTCTTCTCTCGAGCGTCCGCCATTTTGAAAATAGCGAGAAGAGAGGGCCCTGGGGACGAGGTTGAGTTCTGGCGTGCTGGAGAAATCATCAATTTTGTGCATAGCGTGGTATTAAAGTATAAAGCGACTTTATGCCATGTTTTCTTACTTTTTTCCTCAGATAATTAGGCACAGCTTAAATAGATTGTGTAAGATTTCTTTTTACCGAGAATCTTTCAGATATTCTGACGTTTTGGACAGATTTTGTAGCCGAAAGGTCAATACCAAACGGCCGTGTTTGTTTATTACCCGCCATCGATCTCCAGAACGACTCCAACTACGATGTTTCTCGATTGATAACCCCTTCAGAAGGACAAGCCATTACTATTTGGGAACTTTGGAGCACAGAAATGGGACAATTGAGCTCCGTGAGGAGAATTATGAGCCCCCCAAGGGGAATAATTTGCCTCGTAAGAGGATGTATTGGCCCTTTCAAGGGATGATTGACCTTATCAGATGCTTTCGTATTGACGAAGATCCCAGACAAACACGTGCAGTGCAGATTATCGACTGTAATTGTAAAGACAATCCACTTTCTATTGAAGCTGTGTCTAGTTTATATGATCATATCAATAATTATAATTGTAATTCCGATTGTAATGCAAAGCAAAATTTCTGATTAATATACTTCATCATATGCATATGTTGATAATGATACACGATCTCGATCACGTTCTAAATTAGTTAAAACATGTGCTGTCACTCGAACAGATAGAGAACCCTCTCGACTTTGTTTACAAAAGATAATGCGCTCATTTAGAATCGAAAATCAAGAAATAAAATTAAGTCTATAATCAAGAAGACCACTCCTATTTCATCTGTTTTATATAGTATATATTTTTAATATGTATTAAAACACATATTTGTTTTAAAGTCTTGTCTCAGATATATATTAAAATTTAAAGAACTGTCACCTACCCCCGGTGGCACGAAACATGGATAACACTATCCATCAGATAAGTCCTATCCAACACATAAAATTGAATAACTACATCATTTTATCCATATTAAAAGAGACGGACCATTATGTTTTTCAAGGGGCGGGAAATGAAATATTTGTCATGATTTACAAGAGCATCATTTATTTCATGCCTTGGACTGATTTTATTTACCTCGTGAAATACAGTGCATATTAATTCCATTCCATTCTCTTGTTTTCATTTCACTATTACACATTCGACATTAGATTTTATTTCACAGGTTAAATAACATCACTCCGACTACCATTATAACTCTATCACTGCAATAGTCCCTTTTTCGCGTTCACAGATCCCGCTGTACTTATTGACATCAGACGCATTTGTACAGGGTTAGCCTCGAGTCGGTGTAAATTATTTACAAATATCAACAAGAGAGTGCAATTTAGAAAAGCTTCAAAACTAAATAACTAATTAGTACTAAATAGCACTAATGAAACAATAGAAAACAATAGAAATAGCACTATTTAGTACTATGTCATTTCAATACAAAAAACATTATTGCTGAGTGAATAAGACTTACATATGTTGCTCACCGACGTACGTTCCTTGGTCTCTGCCGTCCAAATCAACATCGCGTACAATTCAGTGTCACTTCCGGTGATTTTTGCTAATTTGCATTCAATTTGCATATTATCGAGAGACGCCTGTCACATTTCATGCTCATTAAACACGAGGAATTACAAAGAAGAAGCCGAAATTCATACTTTCAACTCTCGGCAACAATAAAACAGAAGCATTAGGAAAAAATGCAGTAACAGCGGAAAATAAAACTAATACGACAATGGTTTAAGTCTGTTTGCTTTTTACCTTTTAGTTGTTGAGCGATCTACCGATTTTCTTAGACTGAATACGGCCTAGAATGGCGTCTTTTTGTATGGAAAGTACGACACTGAAGGAAGAAGCGGCTTGGTGTGTCTCAGCAATGCCCTCGACAAAAAATGTAACAGCGGAAATTTGATGTACATTTGTTGCCTAAAATAATTCTTCGATTTGTTTCTTTCGAACATAAACGCAAACACCGATTTTCTGAGGTTTCCTTTAGTCATAGTCCAGCTCTTGATGCGAATTTCCCGGACTTTTACAAAGGTTTCTCTCTTCAAAACAACCTTCTCCTTCCGCCATTTTCAAACTGTTTGTGTAGCCAGGCCTGTGTAGCCTTGGAAACAATGCTCTTTAGCTCCAGGTTTTTATTTAAACGCGATTTTTTTTCGACCGAGAATACTGTTGGGATTTGTTGCGAGTCAGGAAGTGAAACCGCGCGAGGCCTGGGTCGGAGTTTTCGCGGGAAATTGAAAAAAGTACTTTTCATTGCGAAAAATCGTGGAAAATAAATACTGTACTGTAACATGTAAAAAAATTCGAAATTCTACGTTATTCCGGAGCCGTTAATCCTTTATTCAGTCTATTATTTAGTAATTCACGGCCGTGACACAAATTGATGGGCAATTGTACGCGATGATAAGATCACAATTGTTGACCTCACACGTTTCTGGTTGAAATTCGAGAATGCCATTACATCTTATGAACATTTTGTTGTCAACCGTCTATTAAATGTTGAAGGCCGAGCTTCGTTACTCATTTAGCTTTGTCTTGGTAGTACAAATACAATTCCTACATCTTTACTACAGTTTTGCGAAGATTTACGACATTTCTTTCCTGACAAACTTGCGCTGCACTGGATTGCGTGACCAGTATTTGGTCAGCGGTATCTCACATATACAGGTAGCCCATGACACAAAAATAAAGGAAATGGCCGTTAAGTTTTCGCATGGAAATGATCAGTATAAAATCAATGAATGTTTTTGTTTTATTCCCATTTTGAATCATTAGGAATAGTTTTTTCCCCATTCATTCAAAAAACCATCAATGGGAAGAATTCGTTTTCCTACTGATTTGAACAACAACAACAACAACACTTTTTTTTTTTACCTAACGGTTTTTTTCATTTTTTACAATTATTATTTTCAATTTAACTAAAATAAGGTAAATGTTACTCAGGGTAACTGATAAGCTATTCTAGCTGAGTAACAATATTTGATTTGAACATGACAAAAAAAAAATAGAACATGACAAAAAGTATGGAGCGATTTTAGATTTTTTTCCTGTGTTTATTTGTTAAATGAAAATGCATATCGGCTACCTAAAAGAATAAATGTTTACATTTACAATCAACTCTCGCCTTGAGGATACCTCGTTAAAATGCGGACACTCAATCACGGACAACAAACAGTCCTCGGACTTAGCCGGAAACGCACTAAAATGTTAACTCTCGCTATTGCGGACACCACATGGTCCCAGGGTTGTCCCTATAACAGAGTTGACTCATGCACTTGACTCATGCCCCCTGGGGGGGGGGGGGGGGTATACTCCCTTTGTCCAAGTGGCAGGAGTGATCGGTGGTCGGTTTTGAAAACGACCCCTAAAAGGTACGCAGAAATTAAAAGAGCTCTAGAAGTCATGTTCATTTCAACCCCTAAAAGGTACAGAGTGATGTTACGTAACTGACTTGTGAGTCGTAACCCTAAAAGGTACACACAGGAAATAATTTCAACTCTAAAAGGACAGCCGATCACCCCTGCCACTTGGACAAAGGGAATATACCCCCCCCCCCCCCCCCCCCCCCCCCCCCCCCCCCCCCCCCCCCTGGGGCATGAGTGAAGTGCATGGGTCAACTCTGTCATAGGGACCGGATGTCCGCAATTGCTGGTTTGCACGTGACGTCATGGCGGCCATGTTGGTTCCCGATAACAAAGCATTCCTCATTAGCTTCTCTTGTTTGGAGGTAAGGCAAAGATGATGTTTCAGACTGTGATGGCACATAGTCCTAGGTGGTGCCCAACAGAGGCGTAGAAACTGACAATCAATACACAAATGCAATAATGCAAATTCAAATCAAATTCATCTACAAGATAGATAGATATAAATACGTAGTATTTTTTGAAATCTATCCGCGCGCAGTTTCTTACTATCCAACTGATGAAGACTGTTGATTTACAGTCGAAACGTCTTAATAAAAAAGCTAAAGTCAGAGACAAAAGTATATCTTCAATATTTAAAACATTTTGATTGTGTTCACGGCCGTTCAAGTATTTATCGTTCGCGTTGCTTTCGATTCAACGGCTGAATGACTTCTGTCGTTCGGATCGGATCAGTTATCCAGTCTCCAGCCATTGTAATGCTTGTCTATACAATGCTTCAGATTAACTAGTTCAAGTTTGTATAACTGATAAATAAAGGCTTTCAAGGCTTCCATGTGTATCTGTATATATGTTTTTCTTCGCGAATCAGTCGGCATGTTGATAGTTGATCGAGCGAAGCTCATTGCATTGCTGGTCTCAGTTCGCCGTGGCGATCTCAAGTTTGAAGATTTTCTCGTCGAACGGCTCTGACGAGTAAAGAATATAAGATTTCCCTCGAAATCTTAATGCAAATAATGCATTCGTGTATTAAGTTTATTTTTTGGAGACTGTCCGCAAAAATCTATCCGCAGTCCGCAAAAATCTATCCGCAATCCGCAAAAATCTATCCGCAATCCGCAAAAATCTATCCGCAATCCGCAGTCCGCACCCCGCGTTTTAATGTTTCTTTCCGCCTCATTCATAGTGCACCTATTCTCACTGCATACATAATTAGCACTGCACGTGGAAAATGAGTAAAACTCAAAATTCCGACGTGTTCGAGTCCGTGCTTGATTGTAGTAGTCCTTTGCGGTCCCTTGGTATAAATACGGGTGTTTGGCTTGAAACGGGGCCATTTCACCGACGTTGGAATCTTCGGGCAAGCGTCTCTCGTTAAAGTTAAACTTCGTCAACCACCGCCAACTTGCTTCATGTCAGCTCCTTTGCCCCCAGCTCCGGGCGTTGTTGCTCCTGTGCAGGTTGGTCCTGAGCCAGTTGTTCCTCCGCCAGTTGTTCCTGTTCAAGTGGGTCTTGCACCAGTTGTTCCTGTGCCAGTGGTTCCTGTTCAAGTTGGCCCCGCGCCAGTTGGCCCCGCTGCGCAAGTAAATCCTGGGCAGGTCGTCGCCGTCGCCCCAGTGGCTGCCCAAGCACCGGTTGATGTGGATGCTCAACAGGTAATTTTACTGCAGGTTCCTATAGTGCGGTCAGTTATCCTTGGATTCCCGGCTTTTATTAGATAGCAGTTTTTTTTCTCGTTCAGTTTTGTACGTATTTCCAGTATTTAGCTTGCTTTAGTTTTGTATCGGGCGTTGTTTTACATTTTTCTTCGTAGATTTGCATAGGTATGTATTTGGTTGTTATACCTTGTAGCTCCCGTGCAAAGCTAATTACGGGCTTAACACCTTTGCTCGGTATGTCAGCACCCCCTCGTTTTGTTTGCCCTTGGGACGGGTTCAATTTAGTTACCTTTGTAAAAACTTACGTGCCTTCTTCTCGGTCATAGTTCAGTTCTATATTCTTACTTTGCCTTGATTGATATATATTTCTGTATCCCGCTGCTTTATCGCGTTCGTGTCGTCCATTTTTCCTCGTGGGGCGTCAGTCAATTAAGCAGTCCAGGGCTACGTGTTTTTAAAGGCTGAAAGAGATGCTGCGAGGGCGGTCAAGGACTGCAAAGAGGTTAATTTTGAAAAGAGTTACCGTGAAGGCAGTCAGGAACTGCAAAGAGTTTAATTTTGAAAAGAATTACTGTGAAGGCAGTCGGGGACTGCAAAGAGTTTATTTTTGAAAAGAGTTACCGTGAAGGCAGTCAGAGACTGCACAGAGTTTATTTTTGAAAAGAATTACTGTGAAGGCAGTCCGGGACTGCAAAGAGTTTATTTTTGAAAAGAGTTACCGTGAAGGCAGTCGGGGACTGCACAGAGTTTATTTTTGAAAAGAATTACTGTGAAGGCAGTCCGGGACTGCAAAGAGTTTATTTTTGAAAAGAATTACTGTGAAGGCAGTCGGGGACTGCAAATAGTCGTTACATACTTTGTCTTCCCGCAGGTCTTGCGTCCTTGGAAGGCTGCTAGTCGTTGCAGTGCCTGCCTCTACCCGAACGACGTGGATGCAAATTTCTGCCAGGCATGCGGTGCTCCGACTCCCTTATCACAGCCTTCATGTGGCCGACGTCAAGTCGATGAGGCGGCGATATTCCAACGGTTTCAAGAGTTTGAGGAGTCTTCGCGCAGGAAGCCGTATCAGCGTCAAAAGTCTGCTCTAGAGAAACAACTCTGTGAATTCCTAGCGTCCTTTCACCTCCAAAATCCATCTCTTCATGTTGCGCGGATGATATTGTAAAATTTCTCATCGACAAGGATCGCGGGGGCAAGACCGTGGTCCATTCTATGTCTTGCCCCAGGCAGGATGGGTGTGGGTGTCCTAAACGTTTGGCAGCGGGTACCGTTGACTCATTGCTGGGTAAACTCCGAGCCATCTTTAACAACATCGGCCGCCTAAATGATTCGAACCCCGTGGCTCATCCTCGGGTTAGACAGTACCTCAAATTCACCCGGGAAGAACAGGCTGGCTTAGCGATCACACCCACACAGGCAGTTCCAATGTTCTTAGTAAAATTTCGGCAGTTGATAGCTTTTATTAGGGGTCTAATAGGGGAAAGTGGCAGCCTTCCAAGAGTCGACAAGTACATTCTGGTGCGCGATACATTATTTTTTGTTATAGATTTCTTCACTGGGGATAGGGCCTCGGACCTAGGGCGCCTCCTAACTAGCCAGGTTTTCAAACTTAAGGATCGGGAAGGGTACTTATTCAAATTCTCCTTAACCAAGAACCTCAGGAAGGGAGATTCGCGTCCGTTTATCTTGGTGCCCTATATTGAGCCTGATGTATGTCCGGTTTCCTGGTTAGAGTACTACCTTCGTGTTTGTCGTTTGTTAAAGGTAGAGTTAACTCAGGGTTATTTTTTCAGGGCTACCAATAGCAACAAAAGTATAAGCCAACGCCCTCTCCTAGGTTCTGCGGTCAATAATCGCTTGCGGAAGTATCTTACGGACGCTAAGCTTTTTTGCGGCGAGACACCGCATAGTTTCAGGGTGGGTTTATCCAACACCCTTAGAATGCTTGGATGTTCCCAGGGGGAAATAGCACAGTACCTGGGGTGGCAGAGCGGGGAGATGGCCAGGCATTACACACGTTTGTCCGACGCAGAAGGAGCCTTATCGGTTTTAGAACACGTTGTTCCTAGGGCCGCTTCTTTGGACCAGATCCCTGCCTCCCATCCCGATAATTTGTTGCCCATTCTTTAAATGGGGCTATTTTTCTGCCAGGTCAGTCAATATTCCGTAGATTTTGTTAGAATTCTGAGTATTGGGAGAGGTTAAATAAAATTCAGTGTTCTTCTCTTAATGTGGTGACTATTTTTCGATTTCGTCGGGCATGTAGTTGCATTGATGACATATTGTCGTGGGCGGGAGCGGGAGCTACCCATAACTTATTCACGTGCTGTGGTAAATGGGTATACAGTGAGGATATATTACGATTTTCAAGTGGACTGCCAAACACAGCGGAAAGCCCACAAGTCCCACTGTAGACTTCTAGGAGCCCAGCCCTCAGAAAGACGCGAGGGGAATAGCAACACCGAGTCATCTCCCTTCTTTCCTAGCCGGAATCGGTCGACAGCCATGGAATGGATGAGCGCCCACCAGTAACGTCTGGGATGCAAATCTGGAACAACCAGTGTGAGACTTCCGCCGAATTGCTGATCAAAGATGTACCTCAACAAAGGGCCTACCAAGACGAACGGCGGGAACCCATAAACATTGTGTCCCTGCCGTGGCAATGGCTGGGCGAAAACGTTCACTCCCTGCGACCCGGGGGTGGGCCATGGCGTGTAATGGGGTAGCGGTCTTCCAAACCTATCCTTTTGGCTATTACTGTCCAAAGACATCAGGTCGAAAGTATGTGGGCCAAAGACACGGTCGACCTGGGACCACGCTTTTCTGGAGAGCATGCAATCTAGGTCTGAGAGCTGCCTAGACGGACTATCGGCTGGGTTGTCACGGGAGGGTATGTAGCGGACATCCATACTGAAATTACACGCTCGACTGCAATCCAGGATGCTCTTAAGAACCGTGTTGATAGCTGAGCTCTTACAACCGTCGTTCTCTAATGCGCACTTTAAGACTTTCGAGTCCGTGTGAATGTCCACCCTAGAATTCCTGATCTGGTCCTGGAAAGCCACGAGTGAGTTCAGCAAAGCCCTTGACTCCAGGACATTTATATCCTCTGACGCATCCGGCCAGTAGTCTTTGGACTCGAACCTGTGTCCATCTTTCACTAGGACTCCACCCCAAGCGAGCTTGGAGGCGTCAGCAAACACGCTGACTGTCAGATGCCGCTCCGATCTCCAAGGGAGACAGTCTTTCTACCTGTCTAGAAAACGCCAATATAGAATTTCTGACCGCAGGTCTCCCTGCAACTTCGTCATGGTCCTGGATGACCGGTGGAGACGAGAGATGGATTGGAAAACCTCCCGAACATATAGCTTGCACCCGGGAATAGCGAGGCTAAAAGATATTGCCTTTCCCGCAAAGCGCTGAAGCGTTTTCAGGGTAACACTGGAAGATGACAAAATTTCTTCTCTCAAAACCCTGAACTTTCCCTTCTTTTCCTCGGGGATGACGAAAGCTTGAAGCTTGGAATCACACAGGAAACCCAAGAAACGCACACAAGTCGACGAGGAGCGCTGGCATTTGTCCAAACCAATAAAATACCCAGCTTCCACGAGAAGGTAGCACATAACATAGGCCGCCGCCTCCGCGAGTACAGAACTGGGTAGCCAACCTCCATGGGCGTGAGAACAAAACAATTGCCCAACATGACGATCGTCAATATACTGGGAAACTGGGACCCCAAATGAGCGAGCGGCACCCGACACAGCGAGTCCCAAATTATGGTAGATGAAAGCGCTTGCCTTCCAACCGAACGGTAAAGTACGAAAAACGAAATGGAAGCCCTCCCACTCGAAACCAAAATAGGTGTGTGAGGATGGGTGAAGGAGCACATGCTGGTAACCGCTCCTGTCATCAAATGTCGTTTGGAAATGCCCAGGAAGCACATACCTTGGAAGATCAGAAAGGTGGTCTAACTTAAACGGGAGGTCTCTAACCCACAAGCTCAAAAAAACGCTCGTCGTGGCAAAGACGGGGCTTTGATGGTTCCACTGTGAGGGGCAAAACCAGATGAGGTGGTGAGACAGTACCGACCTCACCCCAAACCGTAAGTACGCCCGCAGATACCCACTCGAGAATTGTGGCCGTTATGAAACTTTCGAACTGTTTACACACTGGAGAGTTGGCAAATTTTACAGTAGGGGGACGGTCCAAGTCGTAAGATGCTCCCTTGAAGCTGCCTTTAAAATGCCTAAAGAGCTGGTCCACCTTAACCCCCTCTTGTACAATTTCCAAAAGATTTATCTGGCTACAATGGCAATATTTCAAAAGCTGTTCCCAGGCTGCAATATTGTTGTGGATCCCACCGGCTCTGAAACGACGAGGGTCCAGGAAACGAAGTTGGGAAAGGCGACCCAAACATGGGTTAGCTACTACCATTTCGGGAGAAGCCAAAGGGCCAACGAAGGATAAGGCTCCTTGGTCGACATCACACATAACTGGATCCCCATCAACCTTACACGACAGGCAGGCCTCAACTAGTCGTGAAGCAAATGAGGAAGAGTTCACCTATGAATAGACGAGAACTACAAATCAAGGATTGTCGAAACAAGAAACCCGACCCTCCGTTGACCCCAGGCTCCGAACTAGGTCCGGAATTGAGACACTGAGAAGGTCCCCCCAAGGTCAACGGCGTCCAGGCTGGGACGGAGAAAGAAAGGAAGAAAACCACAACTCATAAACAACACTGAAATTTTATTAACCTGATTCTGCAATATAAACAAATCGATCACGTGATGCTCCACAAAATAGAGCTGTTACACATTACGAACGGCCGCGACCCCTACCCCAACGGTTGGGCGCAGGTGGACCTTGACAGTCTCTGGCGAAGTGGCCCCATCTGCCGCACTGGTAACACTGCACTTGGGGCAAGTATGGCGCGGGTCTTGGCCTTCCATAGAACTGATCCCGAACTTGCTGAGAGGGTACTCTGGCCGCACCCTTCAGAATGGAAGCCGCCTCTTTGGCAACTTTTGCCCTCACTGGGTCCCCCAGTAATCCAACCATCAGTCTTTGCATCTGGACGGGGTCGACGCTGTCCGCTCGGGACTTAACCTCATCGAACGCCGCCGCAAATTCGTCCGCTTTCTCGTGCGCCTGTCCCCTGGAAACCCGTACCAGAGATTGCAATAGTTCCACGGCCTCGAATCGGTCGAACAGCGATGCCGGCTTGTTTAAATGCCTCCTAAGCGATGCCAAGGCCGCCGCTGTGCCCTCCAAGGCCCTTTCCTGCTGGAGAGACTTCACCTTATCCTCCAATTGTTTTAAACGGTCATCAGCCGCCTATATAGCAACGAAACAAAACCATTAAAGGAGAACTGAAGCCTAAATTTGTCTTTCGATAAAATAAAGAGAATGTTATGTACATTCATTTTCTAAATTAATTTCCAATTGTTTTTACTGCTATGGAGAAGAAACTTGAGTTTGAATTGAAAAAAGAGACATAGCGGATTTTACCGCTGAAACGATCGCAGCTCACTTCAGCAATTATTCCCCATAATAGACGTCGTCTATCCCAAGGGAAAGTGCAGTCACAATATAGAGTAATTATAAGTGTATTATATTTTCTTGTACCCAAGAGAATGTTGTTAACGGATTTTAATATTCCCCTTTTGTCTTCGATCAGTTCCCCTTTGAGAAAGGCCAGTAAATCACTGCTTGCTAGACTAACTAGCCCTGATAGAAACGATATAAAGTGAAGCTTCTATACCACAAACTCGAAACAAACACGGATTGAATTCCACAGCCCCGTTCACCTCTTAAACAAACCCCGGAATGCCCTGATATCCCTGTAAACACCTACACTTTTTACAGACCCGTTCCGCTTCCGCAACATTCCTTTACAAAATTAAACTCGTTGAAGTCGCAGACTGCCTCACAGAATAATCTCTTTACAACATTAAACCTTATGCAGTCCCCGACTAACACTGTTTTCAAAATTAAATTCTTCGCAGTCCCTTACTGCCTACACAGTAATTCTTTTCAAAAATAAACTCTTTGCAGTTCCTGACTGCCTTCACGGTAACTCTTTTCAAAAATAAACTCTCTGCAGTCCCTGACTGCCTTCACAGTAACTCTTTTCAAAAATTAAACTCTGTGCAGTCCCTGACTGCCTTCACAGAAACTCTTTTCAAAAATAAACTCTGTGCAGTCCCCGACTGCCTTCACAGTAATTCTTTTCAAAAATAAACTCTGTGCAGTCCCCGACTGCCTTCACGGTAACTCTTTTCAAAATTAAACTATTTGCAGTCCCTGACTGCCTTCACGGTAACTCTTTTCAAAAATAAACTCTGTGCAGTCCCTGACTGCCTTCACGGTAACTCTTTTCAAAATTAAACTATTTGCAGTCCCCGACTGCCTTCACAGTAATTCTTTTCAAAAATAAACTCTGTGCAGTCCCCGACTGCCTTCACGGTAACTCTTTTCAAAATTAAACTATTTGCAGTCCCTGACTGCCTTCACGGTAACTCTTTTCAAAAATAAACTCTGTGCAGTCCCTGACTGCCTTCACGGTAACTCTTTTCAAAATTAAACTATTTGCAGTCCCCGACTGCCTTCACAGTAATTATTTTCAAAAATAAACTCTTTGCAGTTCCTGACTGCCTTCACGGTAACTCTTTTCAAAAATAAACTCTCTGCAGTCCCTGACTGCCTTCACAGTAACTCTTTTCAAAAATTAAACTCTTTGCAGTCCCCGACTGCCTTCACCGTAACTCTTTTCAAAAATAAACTCTTTGCAGTCCCGGACTGCCTTCACAGTAATTCTTTTCAAAAATAAACTCTGTGCAGTCCCTGACTGCCTTCACAGTAATTCTTTTCAAAAATAAACTATTTGCAGTCCCCGACTGCCTTCACAGTAATTCTTTTCAAAAATAAACTCTCTGCAGTCCCTGACTGCCTTCACGGTAACTCTTTTCAAAATTAAACTATTCTCACTGCATACATAATTAGCACTGCACGTGGAAATGAGTAAAACTCAAAATTCCGATGTGTTCGAGTCCGTGCTTGATTGTAGTAGTCCTTTGCGGTCCCTTGGTATAAATACGGGTGTTTGGCTTGAAACGGGGCCATTTCACCGACGTTGGAATCTTCGGGCAAGCGTCTTTCGCCCCACCCACCCCCCCTGGCGGTGGTTGACGGAACTCTCTGCTCTCCTTTATCCTTGCTGTATTCCTGTTGCCATTGCGGTCGCGGTCGCTACCCATAACTTATTCACGTGCTGTGGTAAATGGGTATACAGTGAGGATATATTACTATCAATGTTAAGCCGGCGGGGGGGGGAGGCCGGGCCTATGGCGGGGATTTGATTTTTTCAAGAAATTTTCAGTCAAATTCCCTCCCCAGGGGCTAAAAGGAAAGGTCAAATGTGGTAAAAAAATTGCATACCCAGAGCAAAATGTTCCTCATTTTGGAGAGATATAGTTTATATAAACCCATTTATTAGTTTTGAAAAATACAACAAAAAAAGATCATCAAAACCCAAACTTCAGTTATTCAGGTCCACACTTGGACCAGATTGAGATGTTCAAGCCACATCAGTTTCACTTCTTCTCTTGTCAAAAGTACCATTCTTGATACTTCATCAATAATTTCATCGGAAGGAACAGGGTAGCAAAGGGGGGGGGGGGGGTCATGATCACGCTTCAAGGGCGATTTTGTTGTAAATTCACGCGTCACGGACCAAAATGTCCGAAATTCACGAATCACGAGCGCTAGCCAAAATTTTTGGAATTTCACGCGTGAAAATGTTTAGATCTTAAACGTTCACGTTTCACAGAGCATAACAGCGGTAAATCACGAATCACAGTCGGTCAAAAGGGACGATCACGCATCACGTTGAAACATAAATTCACGCATCACGCTCGAATTTTAATGAATTTCACGATTTACGCTCCATTTTTTGGTCAAGTCACGCGTAACCCCTTTGCTACCCTGAAGGAATATCCTTGTACTGTTTTAATAAACAGATAGATTGTCACAAATTATCGTCATTCCAAACAAATCAATAGGTAAGTTACTTATGAAACTTGTTTGTCTTTATGTAAGAGTAAAGTACGAACATTTGACTGAAATAACATTTGAGTATTTTTACTCACCTACGATACTCAATTAACTAGACGCTCTTGTAGCGTTAAGTCGGGCTTCTTAAAGCAAGCAGTGGTTGCTGGGATCGGTAATCTTGACTGTTTCTGATTGGCTCTCGACCATTATATCCATTATCAATGAAATATTGTCAGTGGCAGTAGAATTCACTCAAAAGCGCGCGCGCCCTTAAATATTTTTTTACTAGTGTTCAGGTGTAAGGCTGAAGTTCAAGGTATTAGTTTCCGTGGCGTTCAAAGCTTCCCTGTTTCTCTCCGCTCAGTTCACTTTGCGAATATCTTAGGTCGTGTTGAGATAAATGTTCACATCGAGGAAAGGCCCATCGTTGTGGATCTTTCTGCGATTTGGGAATGTACATGTTTCGCGAGCCTTTTTTATTGCTGTATTGTAAAATTTGTAGAAGATGAGTCACTGGGTTTTCGCGCTGACGTTGATTAACCAATGCCTCAATTTAAAAGCATTTTAATTGATTAAAAAAACAAAACACAAAACGAATAGTTTATAAAAATCCAAAGAGAAAACAACAAGTATATTATTGTAGAAGTTGCGACGTGTGGAGTGTCGGATGCCTGCTAGTAGAAATGGCCACAGGAAAGACCCCATGGAACGCACATGAGCACTCGAACCATCTCGCTCTTATATTTAAAGTAAGTGAGATTCATCCATTTCTTTCTTCGTTTTTCTTTTCAATAATTTTTTAATTACAATTTCAGATGGCCTGTGCCACCGCGCCTCCTGAGATCCCCGACTATCTTAATCCAGCAATCCGTGACGTATTGCTACGTTGCTGGGCTTTGAGCACAAACCAGAAGATCGACCACCGGCGTTAGAATTACTCAAACATCCTTTGTTTACACAGGTTACACGTTCTTGACGTCCGTGAGAAACTCAGCATAGAACCTTGTGTTCGTTCAACGGCGGGAAACGTTGAAATGGCTTCTCGTTTCAACCAATCATACCTGTCAAACAGAGGTTGACATAATATGACATGATAGGATGATGCTCTTTGAGGCCCGCCGCTTTGTCTCTAACTACATCATCGAAACTTGTAAGCGCGCCAAACACTAAAGTGGAATTCTCATTGAACCAATCACATCTGAGAGAAGATATCGTATATGACATCTATGCAACCTCGTTCTGATGTACATCAATTTTCTAAATTGCTTAATTTCAAGGTTTAACATGTTCCACTTAAAGAACATATTTAAATAAGATAAGTTTAAAACTTTTAGGACGAAATGACATGTCCTTGCGGAGTTATGAACGTTTTTAATTTTGAAAATACACCAGAACGAGGCTGTGTACTCATGACGGCAAAATCCCATACTAAACTCTATAAATGTCATTTACGATATCTTCGCGGGATTTTATCCAATACTTTTTAATATTGATGAATAATTGCTTTTTCAGATGGCAGTGGTCATTTTTATGTCAAAAGATTCTAGTATCCTGAGTCGAAAACCAGCACTTGTGCATAGGGCGTATTGGGATACCTGTGGACAAACGTTCAGGCCCTGGGTGCTACCCTAACAGAGGCGGCCATTTTGAAAATACAATTGAACAGTATTGAAAGCTTCGTGGCTGTCTCGAGACGGCTGTCTCAGTCATAGGCAGCCCAACCATTCCTTTTGAGGCTACTAAATAATGAAATAAAATGATATGTGCGTCTTTTTTGATGGATTTCCTGTGGTAGAGCGCGCGCGCGCAATACGTATTATGTTGGGATCCCTGTGCATAGAAATGTATGATGTTGGTATCCCTGTGCATAGAAATGTATGATGTTGGGATCCCTGTGCGCATCCCGCGCGTCCCGCAGCATATGTGTATATTTACACAAGGTGTGAAACTGATGGCGTATCATGGCCTGATGTGCGGTGCAGTTCGATGGTGCACTTTTCCGTGAGCCGAAGAGCCGAAGTCGTCGTGCGCTACAGGCCCGTGGGGGGTACCCAGGGTGAAGTAGCTCAAGCCTTGCAAAATGGCGGGACATCAAAGAGAAGTCGATGAAACAAAAAATGATTTTTTCGGTGTAAGCGTTTGAATTCTATTCCTTATCCATGGTAAGTTTAGAAGTTCACAGTTCATGTCAACTTTAAATAACTTTAGAAGAAATTCGACGATTTTAAAGTAGTCCTTTTTCATTTTGAATGGTGGAGAATTGTATGTTGGGCTCGACAAGCAAAAGTTTTGTTGAAAAGCAACTTTAACTAAAAGTATTTTTGTCAAGGTTTTTACGTAGTATTTGCTCTAACTGTTCTCTAATAAAAGCACTTGCCTATACTAGGGCAGAAGGGCTGCTCACTAATCCTCAATAAATCAGTTTCATAAATTATGACTGAGCTATTTGACTTGTGTAGTTTTGTCAGTGATCGAAATCACTTCAACAAGGATTACCTCTCACTGAACTGACTGATGGTACTTCATCTCTATTTAAACATTTTGACTATCTCATCAGAAAGTGTTTGACGTAATTTTGTACTTTCTTACAGTTGTTCTTACTGAAAACATAAGGACCAACACAGCATTAACCATCTGAAGCAAAAATATAGACGAACTCAATGGCATTCACTGACATCGAAGGAGACATGAATGGCGAAGGACTCGTGAAGCAGTTGAAGCTGCCGTGAACTAAAATATTAACAGTTCTTCATTATTGTCATTGACATAGTACAACTTATTTAGCAAATACTAGCCAGTACCAACTGAAAGAAACACAGCGTAATTAAATACGGTTTTCCTAAGAACGTAAGTATCACTTCCGAGTGCTTACAAATTGTACGAACTCCGATGTATGTTATTCATTCAACTTATGATTGTGGTGACATGTATAATATTTAGTTTAGTTTCGTATTATTCACAGTATTACTGATCAATATAGCGAATAAATTACACATGAAGAACGGCGAAACAGTGTGTAAAAAGCTTAGTAAACTTTTTAAAACTTATTGTTGAAATAAATACGTTTGTTTGTCATTTTGTGTACAAGCACTGATAGCAAAATGTGTTGTGTAGTACTAAATATGGAGATTATTCAGCAGTTTATAAAACACAATGCCTCAATTTTGAAGCATTTTAATCGATAAAAATCAAAAATCAAAAAAAAAACTTTATAAAAATCAAAACTGAAATCAAATCAAGTATATTGTAGATGTTTTGACTTATATTTAGTGAAAATATAAATATTAAAACTTGCCGAAAAGAGAGAAAAGAGCACAATTCAGATTTGACGAGCGCTTGCCGATGTCCTCTCGAAGGTAAAATCCGAATGTTTCACGGAAAAGTGCACCATCGAACTGCACCGCACATCGGTCCATGAGGCGCAAAATGTCAAAATTAAAGTTTCTCAGCGTACGGTGAAGTTAGACGGCTGAAACTTATAAAGTGTTTAGAGAATACGGTAAAGTTTAGTTATCCGAAGAAAAATTGAAATTTCACGTCATATTGACAAAGATTAGGGGCAAAAACGTAATTGTCACGTGACCGAGTTTCATACCTTGTCTCAATATACACATGTACTGCGGGACGCGCGGAATGCGCACAGGGAGCCCAATATTATACGGTACTCAACACAGGGAACCCAACATATCTACGCATTATATATATTGCGCACGCGCGCTCTACCACAGGAAACCCGTCAAAAAAAGACGCAAATATCATTTTATTGAATTAGTTAGTAGCCTCAAAAGGAATGGTTGGGCTGCCTGTGTCTCAGTCTCTGAATCTTCCCTCGGACCGGGAAGAGAGAAGGAAGAATCAGAGAGACCTCTGCCAGCAGGAATATTCAAAGCATACTTCATGAAGTGTTTGGTGCAAAATGAGACTTAGTGTTTGTGTTTGGCCAGTTTGGGACGAAAACTGGTAGATGGATTGGAATCAGAAAAAAGGTAAATGATAGTTTTAGCCGCTTTCATCATATCCTCCTTGGAGTGAGTTGATATTTTTTTATTCGAGTATATTTATCTATTAGTATTAGTAGTGTAGGTACAATCATACATGGTGTTGATGGAAACGTTAAATTGTACGTACTGTAAGCTTACATGCATGTAACTTTAATACATTTGTCTAGCTCTATAATATATTGCCATTATTGGATACGCTTTAGATTAGTACGCCAAGTCTTTGATCATGGCAAGTAAGCTGTTCTCATGATTACATATAAGCTTAGTTTACATCTGAGATTACATAATGTAGTGACGCCTACATAGGTAACTCGGTAAGCTTACAGTTACACTTACATGTACTTAAAAGCTGATTATATCATTTCAAATTGGTCATAATATTGATCTGAAGATGGATAGTACTGAATGTCCTTCGTATAGCCGACTGCAGAATTCAATGATTATGAATTTACATTTATCAATGACAATGTTCAGAGTCAGCTTATTATCATGACGTCAAGAAGCGGCGGTCCATACACTTTCCAGGTTAACATTTCAATTCGTTTGAAGACTAGTAGTTGAAATTTCTGAACAGTGTAGGGTCATGTCATCAGTATGCTTAAACATTGCATCCCTGAGATACACCAACAGATATCCTAGCAATATGTGAAGTGTACTTTTGCCCACAAACACTGCCCTCTCTATAGATCAGTAAATCTTACATGTAGTACATGTATGTACAAATGGCACCACTTTAAAGTTGATTGAATGATACTCAAGAACATTGTAACAGAGCCACATCGTTTAGGTATTGTTAGTTTGTTCCTTGTTGTTTTAGTGTATTCAGTCTATGAGTTCCCTCGGGACATACCTATGTAAATTTAGCTTCAGTTAGTTTTTCAGTTGGTTTTGCACGCCTTCTTGTCTTCACTGACCTTCGTCTAGCGTCAAAGGAAAAATGCGAATTGCGAACCGTATGCGAAAGTTGCGATCTGTTTGATTCTAGGGGTTGTTTTGGGGACAGTTGGTAAGTTAAGGTCTTCTCATTTTAATTTGTACTTTCGATAATTGATTTAGTTATAATTGTATTTTGTCCGTGTAATTCTAGCTTTACATCGAAATCAATAAACATGCGATCTACAAACCTGCGATGGTTTCGTCAGTCTAAAACTCTGTCCCTAGCAGAGCCGTTATATACATTAGTGTCTTGATCAGGATGTCGTTCTCCGCCTTTGTTAGTCGAGGAACCTGTACTTGATGTGCACTCATACTATATTGTTTATATACAATGTATATAAGAACTTATTGTTGTCCATCGATGTGCAATGTGAGCATTGTAGCTTGTTGATGATACCTTCTTGTGTGGAGGTTTCGTTCAATTAATAGATTTCTTTTGTCAACATGGTAAATAGAGCATGAAGTTGATATCTTGAGTGTACATTATACATAAGGCTTCTTCAAAGAAGTGTACATGAATAGAACTTTATCCTTCAGTATCTCGACCAATCACAGTCTTCATTGGAGGAAAGAAGTGATCGTGGTGATCAAAAAAGCGGCCCAGGAAACAGGTCTCGGCGAAGAGAGGATTAAGGTATAACGATAAGGTATAACATTGTCCAAAACTTAATTTTGCATGCCATTGAAAAGACTCGTGTATACCAACAGAAGTGGATTTCAAACGAAAAAGCCCGAAGCCGGAAAAGAAGCGTAGAAGTCGGAGCGTGCGATGGAGCCGGGGTTCAATCAGCTTCCAGTTTCCAAACAACCACGATTGCCGACATTCAGACGTGGCCCATCGTCGTATAATATGTTCTGTTCAGAGTTCCTTCGTTCTGGTAAGCCACTGTCATGTTGAACAAACCGATAAATTTAACAGTGAATATTATTATAATCAAAGGCACCCTTTGGTGAACTCGTGAACGTCTACACTTAAGTTATAGATCGAAAATATTTGTTGAACATTTAAAAAAAGTAAAATGTATTCAAGAAGTAAAGATCATTGATTGATTAACATGTGTTGTGTCTACTTTTCATCTAGACTTCGAAATCAAGTGTATTTGAGGGTCTTTGAGGGGAGTTGAATTTTCTGATTTAATAGCTACACTTGTAAATGAATGTTAGAGAGAGCCGAGAGCTATAGTGACAACTTCCATTTCAAAAGTCTCCCATAATTCACAGCTGCTTCGCCGCGCAATCCACAAGTTAAAATATGATTGATGAATCCCCCCTCCCTCAAATAAGCGCAGCCTATTTTTACAAAGCGTCACTCCTAAGCGCCGGCCTAATAATCGACATTGAGATCTGAAATCTTTAGAGTTTCTGAAATACTGCTTCCTTGTCTTTACAATGTACGGTACAACTTTAATTTGTATGAGGCACATACCGTCTGACATAAATTAAAATTAAAAAAGCTCCCCTGTTTATTAAGCGCCCCTAGTCTAATAAGCAACCCCCCTTCCCCCTCAGCTCTCCCTCCCTCTCAGTCCCGCCTCCCCCCTCCCACCACTCCCTAGGACCACCAAAATTTACTAAGCGCCCAAAAGAAGATTTACAAGCAAGCAAGCCCTAAAAAATATATATTTTTGGCAAAAATAGCTTCACTGGACAAAATCAGTATACCGGTATAGTGCCCTACTTATAGGGCCACTTCTGGTTGATAATCTTGGCTGCATGAGAATATTCTTCATCACTTTCACCTTCATAACTTCTGGTGTTAATGTCACACAATAAAAGGCCATTGTCACTGTCATTTTCCTTGTTGTCCTGGGCAACATTTACACTAAAACCTATAGTGCACTTGTTATTCACCTTTTTTTCCCAATATGTTCCCTTTTTGGTAAGTGGGTGATGATCAATATATTTATCAAGCTCAGCTACTGACAAAGTGTTCAGTGTCCCACTCTCAACTAGCTAGCCCTTGCAAGTTACATGTCTGAGGCTCTTAAATTTATTTCACCCTCACCCCCCCCCCCCCCCCCCCCCCCTCAAAATTTATCTTAATCATGACCTACCCCCTGTCATCTAAAAAATACACCTGAATCCCCCTGACTTTTCCCTCAATCCCCCATATTTCACATAAATAATGACCGGTCCTTTACAACATCTGCAAACAAAAAAAAACTAACAGGATATGTGAGCAAACCTTGAGTGCACAAGTTGGAAGCAAATCATAAAGAAACACATACATGTATGTTACGGTGCGCGAGCATAAGATAAGAACTGACAAGAAAAGAAAAAGAGGAAATGAAATCAATGAAAAGTAAAGTGAATGAATAAAGAAAGAAAAGAGATCAAGAGAGAAGTACCATATACATGTCATATATTTGATTCTTCCCGACAAATTGTTTATTAAAACAATAATTTGACATTGGTTACATGTGTTCTATCCTATTGTTACTCCTTCATTATAGTTCAGGTATTAATTACTGTACTTCAATGATTGTCTAATTGTCATTCATTTATTCCGTATGCATCTACTATATCACCTGGTCTGTTCAAATCAATCATTGATAATTATTGATAATGCTGTGCATTTCCATTTGAAGAATATGTTTTATTCATATATTATACCAATGATCCATTTCATTCCATTTTCTTCACTATTCATTAATTTTGCATCTTACATGAGTGTATAACTACCAACAAGGGAATAATTTGTTTACATTGCTTGTATATTTTTTTTCAAGATCAGTGTAAAGGTCTGTCAAATGATGAGAAGTACCGCCTTGCAGGTGAAGCTTGGAAAGGCTTGTCATCACAGGATTTAAATAAATATTCATCAATGTCGAAAGAATATGCCTTTCCAAGCCTGGACAAAATCACTGATGAAACGAAAAAGAAATTGATTAGTGAACACAAAAAACAGATGTTGGAGCAGGTAATATATAATCATGCAATCATTTTCATTCTAACAAATCTTGATTGATGTAAATTAACAAAATTAATGTATTGTTGGTAACCCCTGGGGGTACTCCCATATGTGAAAGGGGCAGGGATGATCGTAGGAAAATTTGAATTAAACCCTTAATTAAATTGTAATTAAAATATCACATTCATTGATGCTCCTTAAATGTCACAGTTTACAGTATATCAATCATATTATTTTCCATTTTTACATAGGCATACTTTTTAGAAGATCTTGGTTGTGAAACCTCCATTCTCTTTCTGGAGAACAAATCTTCTAGATCTGTGGTGGACATGGGTGGATCAAGCCAGGGAACATTCTTTTTGAGATCTAACCCAAACATATACATGAAGTTTGCCCAGCATTTCTGTAAGGAATTTTATTACTTATTATTACGTGACAACTACTGTACATGCATACAAGCATCAAGAGTTCAATACTTCCAGCATTAATACAAAGGAAAAGTGAGCATCAATTCTAGACACAGGGAGCCCAAGCTATGTTTTTGCTCACTTTTCCTTTGCAATAATCTCACAATGCATTGCACGCGTACTGGAAGTCTGGAACTCTTGCTGCTTGTACATGAATCTTCAATAATGTTACATACAGTGATTTTACAGTATATACAGCTATTTCAAAAAAGGTTGGTGCCAGTTTTGTTGCATGTTGCATACCAAGCCCGAAATGCACTATGGGTGAAGTGAATGGAGTCAGCGAAAGGTTGCAACAATATGGACTATGGGAATTTTCCCAAACTTTGTCTTCGCAATATGAAGCCAGCATATTTTCTTCTGTATGTGCATGCTGTCATTATTTATCTAATATCTTAAATCACTTCACACTGTAAATAATTTTGATTTGGCTTGAATACTTTAATGCATGCGCAATGATTTTCCCTTGGCATGAATTTCCAGTTACAAAATAATGTAACATACACATACATGCATACAATTTATTTTATAACATAGCATTTGATATAACGCGTGCGAGCGTGCATCCATAACTCAATGAAAATATAATAAAAATATAATGAAAATATATTTCTAAAATTGCTATGAAACGTTTTCAGAAAAATAATGCAGACTCAATGGCAGGCTTGGACATACTTTTAGTGTACATGTGACATATAACTAACAGGCTAAATTTGTGACATGTTTTTCTTGAATACACAGTATCTCTTCAATCTAAAATCAAATATCAAACAAAATTGAAGTCTTCATGACTTTTTGACAATTCCTCCAGAAATCTAATATTTGTTTCAAAATGGAATATATTTTTTCAGTTCATTCAGAGGGAGCATATAAGTACTTGAATGTCATAAATTAATGATCTGCACACGAAACAACAAATGATTATTATTTCTGTCAAATTTATTATTTAGTAATTAGATGTCCTTCTTTTTGTGAATTAATTATTAAACTGATTATTTTTTATTACAGCTGTTGAGTCAAGAACATATGATTACAAGGATGTACAGGACTTATTTAATCAAAAATATAGTAAGTTAATTAATTATATGAATATAATTGTGGTCAAAATATGTATAATTTGGAGCAAATTTGGAGTTACAGTAATTCAGTTGAATTAACAATTTTTATAAAAAAATATCTTCATTAAAATATTAATTCTCATTTGTTATTAGAAGCGAGCAGTGCAGTTTGTGTTTGAAAAACATGTGCTTGTTCAAATTAATCTATCAAACTTTTAAGCTCATTAATAATTAATTTATGAGGAAAAAACAAAGGATACTCTGTGAAGAAGACATGATACATTGTATGTCTTAATTCGCATACAATTTGCTCCTTAACTTTGAAATTCTCCAATTCAATTCAATTCATTTTATTTCACATTTAAAAAAATATTTCAAAGAATTAAATGAAAATGAAAATGAAAATGAAAATTAACTAAAAACCATGAATCGAAACAATGCTATCTTTTTAAAATTAGCACTAAATAGTGCAATATAATGTCTTCTAATGTCTTCAATGTTTTCTAATGTTTCATTGATGCTATTTAGCACTAATTCGTTAATTAGTACTGTTTCATGGTTTTAGTGTTTGCATACTCTAATGGTTTGAGAAGCTATACTTGAAAGAGTGTTTCATGCGATAATGATGCAAATTAAAGTGGGATAAAAACTAAAAATGCTTCTTGGTGTTTTGCTATCTGCAGAATTGAAAATACCATATTTTTTTGGGGTGGCGAGGGGGGAGCATAATTTGAGGGGGAGCTTTCAAATTTTGTGGGTAAGGAAGGTGCTTAATTAGCTTATCGAGGGTGGGGTGCTTTAAAGATATAATCAAATTGTAC
The DNA here is from genome assembly GCA_033675265.1 of Actinostola sp. cb2023. Taxonomy (NCBI): domain Eukaryota; kingdom Metazoa; phylum Cnidaria; class Anthozoa; order Actiniaria; family Actinostolidae; genus Actinostola; species Actinostola sp. cb2023. The sequence continues at coordinate 140,252 of JAUJYZ010000839.1, forward strand.
ATGTACATGAATTTGAATCTGCATGATTAACTTTCATTATACTAAAATTATTAAGAAATGGTAGCATTTCATTACAATCAATGCAGTTAATGAAAACAATTACTGCTTATAGGAGGTTCATTATATAGCTAATTGTCATAATCATTGTCATGAAAGCTATGACCAAAAGGAATTCTGGGGAAATTAAAACTCTCCAATAACACCATCAAATCATCGACCTTTTCATCCAGACTTGTAGGATCTTTAATAGTTAAATAGCTCATACACCTTCAAAACTACGAGAACATTGAATGCATGATATATCTGTATGTAATGCGGGTAAGGAACTGATTTCCCATCCATCCTTGCGGTCTCAGCTTCTATGATTTATGATTTTCAACCCGACAACGATTATGCAATTAGCTATATTGAAGGAATGGTCAACGATCAGCGTGCGTCCATCGAGTTATGGATGCACGCGGGAGGCTGCTAAGCACGAGAGAAGCGTAAGAGTCACATGAGGCATAGCCGAGTGCGACTCTAGCTTCTTGAGTACTTAGCAGCCGACCAAGTGCATCCATAACTCGATGGACGCACAGCTGAAGCGTTGACCATTCTTTTTATAAACATAGTTACTGCAAATTCAAATAAAACAATTTTATTTTCCAATTGATTTCCGAGCGCGCGCTATGGCGATGACGTGAGCGTGCGTCCATTGAGTTATGGATGCACGCTAATTAGCCAATCAGAGCGCGCGTTATATCAATGCTATGTTATAACTTAAATTAAGAAATATTCCCCACATAAACTTCAATTTAAACAATTTGTTTAATAAACATAGACTTGAATGTATGTGACCAATTGCATTTTGCAACTCCAGTACAGTATTCTTTAAGATAATTTAGTAACTTATCTTTACAAACTTTATGATTGCAGGCATTGCAATGGGGAAAGCACTGAAAGTCCCTTACGAGAAAGGAGGCTTTGTGGTAAAACCATCTTCCTCAGGGAATTGAGTTTCAAAAAAGCCATCCAGCTATGGAAAAAAGCAGATAGAATCAATAATGGTTGCAAGAGACAAAATTAAATTTGTCATCTTAGATGAACCACTGCCATTACAGATCCCAAAAGCAGCTATGGCTGATCAAGATGATACGTGTAGCCTTATAGAGGATACAATCTCAGCCATTGTAGGGAAAGAAGCTGCCTCAAAGGCAGCAACTAATACCCCATTCAACGAGGAAGATGTTGAAGTAACAAACCTCAAGATGAGTCAGGATCAACGGCTGACCATGTATGCACATTGTAGAGATTATTTTTACAAATGATGCATGGTCAGCCATTGGTGCAAACATGGTAATTATTGAAGATCCATCCAGTAATGCAGGTTTGATTCTACCCATATACACCAGTTCGCCAGATGAGAACTTCTGGCTATTCTATACAGAATATAAAATTCAGAGGGTTATGAAGACCAACCCCAATGGTGCCATTGTAGGCAATTGGCTGGAAGTTCTGCCTAACTCAAATCAGGTTTTTTTAAATTGTTGGCCAACAAAAGAAAAAGTGTTTTGGCAAAAACCTAATCAAAAGTGAGCATGGGGCCCATTTACTTTTTCTATCATGGTTTTGAGCTACGTCGTCCAGGCCTAGGTGATCAGTTGTTCAAGCTGCCTGCACTGTTGCACAGTGCAATCAACAATATTCTATTATTGTCAGGTATTCTCCCTTGTTAAAACAATATAGGCACTATTTATATATTGTATATTTATCTATTGTTATAGTCAAGTGTTTTGAACATGAACCTCTACTGGCTCTGGAGATTGGGTAACCGCTCCTGACGTTATCGACTTTAAATATATTATTATTATTATTATTATTAATGACAAGGAACATGCATTTTTATCAGCTGTCACATTATGAAATAGCTAAACTTGTTATATTTTATCTAATTTGTATGTACAGTCATTTGCAAAAATTCTGGCCGCTACGAAATATCAATATATCGGGTGCATTATGGGTAATTAAATAATCGAAAATTCCCCTTAAAGCGGGTTAACGTCAGCAAAGTTGGTAGAAATATTTAGTATGTTTTTTTTTTTTTTACGTTTGTTGTTTGTAAATTTTGCTTCATTTAATAAGTTAGAAATCTCAAAATAGTATTATTTAATTACCCATAATGCACCCGATATATTGATATATTGATATATCGTAGCGGCCATAATTTTTGCAAATGACTGTATCTGATACATTATATTTATATATTATACTGTATGTAAACAAAGATTTAAAATATAAACTAGCTTAATGGGCTTGTGTCACCTGTCATGTGACTTTTTAAAATTTCACCGAAGACAAACAAAAATATCATAACTTGAAAGAGCATACCAAAATTAGTAAAAGTTGAAAATTTCAAAAGAATCAAGCAAATAAGATAAAAGTTAACGGCTTTCAAGGTTTCCCGCTTTGACAAGGATTTGTATGGGTTTTTCGCTTGGAGGGCAAGCGTTGCCCTCCAACATACATTTCCATACAAAAAAAGACAAAGTTTGAATGCCTGTAACTATTGCCCTATTTACTTACTTCCCTTCAAACTTTCCACTTTTACTAACTTCAGTATGCTCTTTCCAGTTTTGGTTTGTCTGCGGTGAAAATTAAAAAAGTCACGTGACAGGTGACACAAGCTCATTAACAACCATTGTCGTTGAAGTGCTACCCTGAAAACTACAACCCTCCAGTCTATAGATGGCCATCAATCAAAACTAGCTTTACTATGATTGGCTAAAGTCTGGACACGCCCATGTTGTTTGATTGACGTCCAGCTATTTTCAAACCTGACAAGCTGTTTGAAGGTTGCACTTCAATGATAACAGTTATAATATGCATGGTAGGGTAGAATAATCCCTTTGTTCTTGAAAACCATTACATTGACTACTTATTCAAATCACGGCCAGCTGTTTTGTTTGCCTCCCAAGTTTTGCATAAACTATCTGTGTTTCAAAGTCTCTTGGGGAAGACTTGCATGTTCCCAAAGAGAAAATGAAAACAATAGTTTATGCCAAAACTTGGGCGCAAAACAAAAACAGCTGGCAGTGATTTGAAATAAGTAGTCAATGTAATGTTTTCAAGGAACAAAGGGATTATTCTACCCTACCATGCATCTTATAAATGTTATCATTGGAAGTGCAACCTTCAAAAACAGGCTTGTCAGGTTTGAAAATAGTGGACTGTCAATCAAAACAACATGGGCGTGTCCAGACTTTAGCCAATCATTAGTTCAAGCTTAGTTTGATTGATGGCCATCTATAGTAATGGGAGGTTTGAGTTTTTCAGGGTAGCACTTCAACTGACAAATGGTTGTTAATGAGCTTTGTGTCACCTGGTCACGTGACTTTTTAAATTTTCACCGCAGACAAACCAAAAACTGGAAAGAGCTCATACTGAAGTTGTAAAAGTGGCAAAGTTATGAAGGGAAGTAAGTAAATAGGGAAATAGTTACAGGCATTCAAAACTTTGTCTTTTTTGTATGGAAATGTATGTTGGAGGGCAACGCTTGCCCTTTTTCCAAGCGAAAAAAACCCATACAAATCCTTGTCAAAGCGGGAAACTTGAAAGCCGTTAACTTTTATCTTATTTGCTTGATTCTTTGAAATTTTCAAACTTTTACTAATTTTGGTATGCATCTTTCAAGTTAATGATATTTTTGTTTGTCTTCGGTGAAATTTTTAAAAAGTCACGTGACAAGGGACACAAGCCCATTAAGCTAGTTTATATTTAAATCTTGTTACATACAGTATAATATATAAATATAATGTATCAGATTACAGTCATTTGACAAAAATTATGGCCGCTACGATATATCAATATTATCAATTATATCGGGTGCATTATGGGTAATTAAATAAATAATACTATTTTGAGATTCTAACTTATTAAATGAAGCAAAATTTACAAAACAACAAACGTAAAAAAAACAAAAAACATACTAAATATTTCTACCAACTTTGCTGACGTTAACCCGCTTTAAGGGGAATTTTCGATTATTTAATTACCCATAATGCACCCGATATATTGATATTTCGTTTAGCGGCCAGAATTTTTGCAAATGACTGTACATACAAATTAGATAAAATATAACAAGTTTAGCTATTTCATAATGTGACAGCTGATAAAAAATGCATGTTCCTTGTCATTAATAATAATAATAATAATAATATATTTAAAGTCGATAACGTCAGGAGCGGTTACCCCAATCTCCAGAGCCAGTAGAGGTTCATGTTCAAAACACTTGACTATAACAATAGATAAATATACAATATATAAATAGTGGCCTATATTGTTTTAACAAGGGAGAATACCTGACAATAATAGAATATTGTTGATTGCACTGTGCAACAGTGCAGGCAGCTTGAACAACTGATCACCTTGGCCTGGACGACGTAGCTCAAAAACCATGATAGAAAAAAGTAAATGGGCCCATGCTCACTTTTGATTAGGTTTTTTGCCAAACACTTTTTCTTTGTTGGCCAACAATTTAAAAAACCTGATTTGAGTTAGGCAGAACTTCCAGCAATTGCCTACAATGGCACCATTGGGGTTGGTCTTCATAACCCTCTGAATTTTATTCTGTATAGAATAGCCAGAAGTTCTCATCTGGCGAACTGGTGTATAGGGTAGAATCAAACCTGCATTACTGGATGGATCTTCAATAATTACCATGTTTGCACCAATGGCTGACACATGCATCATTTGTAAAATAATCTCTACAATGTGCATACATGGTCAGCCGTTGATCCTGACTCATCTTGAGGTTTGTTACTTCAACATCTTCCTCGTTGAATGGGGTATTAGTTGCTGCCTTTGAGGCAGCTTCTTTCCCTACAATGGCTGAGATTGTATCCTCTATAAGGCTACACGTATCATCTTGATCAGCCATAGCTGCTTTTGGATCTGTAATGGCAGTGGTTCATCTAAGATGACAAATTTAATTTTGTCTCTTGCAAACCATTATTGATTCTATCTGCTTTTTTCCATAGCTGGATGGCTTTTTGAACTCAATTCCCTGAGGAAGATGGTTTACCACAAAGCCTCCTTTCTCGTAAGGGACTTTCAGTGCTTTCCCCATTGCAATGCCTGCATCATAAAGTTTGTAAAGATAAGTTACTAAATTATCTTAAAGAATACTGTACTGGAGTTGCAAAATGCAATTGGTCACATACATTCAAGTCTATGTTTATTAAACAAATTGTTTAAATTGAAGTTTATGTGGGGAATATTTCTTAATTTAAGTTATAACATAGCATTGATATAATGCGCGCTCTGATTGGCTAATTAGCGTGCATCCATAACTCAATGGACGCACGCTCACGTCATCGCCATAGTGCGCGCTCGGAAATCAATTGGAAAATAAAAATTGTTTTATTTGAATTTGCAGTAAACTATGTTATAAAAAAGAATGGTCAACGCTTCAGCTGTGCGTCCATCGATTTATGGATGCACTTGGTCAGCTGCTAAGTACTCAAGAAGCTAGAGTCGCACTCGGCTACGCCTCATGTGACTCTTACGCTTCTCTCGTGCTTAGCAGCCTCCCGCGTGCATCCATAACTCGATGGACGCACGCTGATCGTTGACCATTCCTTCAATATAGCTAATTGCATAATCGTTGTCGGGTTGAAAAATCATAAATCATAGAAGCTGAGACCACAAGGATGGATGGGAAATCAGTTCCTTACCCGCATTACATACAGATATATCATGCATTCAATGTTCTCGTAGTTTTGAAGGTGTATGAGCTATTTAACTATTAAAGATCCTACAAGTCTGGATGAAAAGGTCGATGATTTGATGGTGTTATTGGAGAGTTTTAATTTCCCAGAATTCCTTTTGGTCATAGCTTTCATGACAATGATTATGACAATTAGCTATATAATGAACCTCCTAAAAGCAGTAATTGTTTTCATTAACTGCATTGATTGTAATGAAATGCTACCATTTCTTAATAATTTTAGTATAATGAAAGTTAATCATGCAGATTCAAATTCATGTACATGTACAACTTGATTATATCTTTAAAGCACCCCACCCTCGATAAGCTAATTAAGCACCTTCCTTACCCACAAAATTTGAAAGCTCCCCCTCAAATTATGCTCCCCCCCTCGCCACCCCAAAGAAATATGGTATTTTCAATTCTGCAGATAGCAAAACACCAAGAAGCATTTTTAGTTTTTTTATCCCACTTTAATTTGCATCATTATCGCATGAAAACACTCTTTCAAGTATAGCTTCTCAAAACCATTAGAGTATGCAAACACTAAAACCATGAAACAGTACTAATTAACGAATTAGTGCTAAATAGCATCAATGAAACATTAGAAAACATTGAAGACATTAGAAGACATTATATTGCACTATTTAGTGCTAATTTTAAAAAGATAGCATTGTTTCGATTCATGGTTTTTAGTTAATTTTCATTTTCATTTTCATTTTAATTTAATTCTTTGAAATATTTTTTTCAATGTGAAATAAAATGAATTGAATTGAATTGGAGAATTTCAAAGTTAAGGAGCAAATTGTATGCGAATTAAGACATACAATGTATCATGTCTTCTTCACAGAGTATCCTTTGTTTTTTCCTCATAAATTAATTATTAATGAGCTTAAAAGTTTGATAGATTAATTTGAACAAGCACATGTTTTTCAAAACACAAACTGCACTGCTCGCTTCTAATAACAAATGAGAATTAATATTTTAATGAAGATATTTTTTTATAAAAATTGTTAATTCAACTGAATTACTGTAACTCCAAATTTGCTCCAAATTATACATATTTTGACCACAATTATATTCATATAATTAATTAACTTACTATATTTTTGATTAAATAAGTCCTGTACATCCTTGTAATCATATGTTCTTGACTCAACAGCTGTAATAAAAAATAATCAGTTTGATAATTAATTCACAAAAAGAAGGACATCTAATTACTAAATAATAAATTTGACAGAAATAATAATCATTTGTTGTTTCGTGTGCAGATCATTAATTTATGACATTCAAGTACTTATATGCTCCCTCTGAATGAACTGAAAAAATATATTCCATTTTGAAACAAATATTAGATTTCTGGAGGAATTGTCAAAAAGTCATGAAGACTTCAATTTTGTTTGATATTTGATTTTAGATTGAAGAGATACTGTGTATTCAAGAAAAACATGTCACAAATTTAGCCTGTTAGTTATATGTCACATGTACACTAAAAGTATGTCCAAGCCTGCCATTGAGTCTGCATTATTTTTCTGAAAACGTTTCATAGCAATTTTAGAAATATATTTTCATTATATTTTTATTATATTTTTCATTGAGTTATGGATGCACGCTCGCACGCGTTATATCAAATGCTATGTTATAAAATAAATTGTATGCATGTATGTGTATGTTACATTATTTTGTAACTGGAAATTCATGCCAAGGGAAAATCATTGCGCATGCATTAAAGTATTCAAGCCAAATCAAAATTATTTACAGTGTCAAGTGTGAAGTGATTTAAGATATTAGATAAATAATGACAGCATGCACATACAGAAGAAAATATGCTGGCTTCATATTGCGAAGACAAAGTTTGGGAAAATTCCCATAGTCCATATTGTTGCAACCTTTCGCTGACTCCATTTCACTTCACCCATAGTGCATTTCGGGCTTGGTATGCAACATGCAACAAAACTGGCACCAACCTTTTTTGAAATAGCTGTATATACTGTAAAATCACTGTATGTAACATTATTGAAGATTCATGTACAAGCAGCAAGAGTTCCAGACTTCCAGTACGCGTGCAATGCATTGTGAGATTATTGCAAAGGAAAAGTGAGCAAAAACATAGCTTGGGCTCCCTGTGTCTAGAATTGATGCTCACTTTTCCTTTGTATTAATGCTGGAAGTCTTGAACTCTTGATGCTTGTATGCATGTACAGTAGTTGTCACGTAATAATAAGTAATAAAATTCCTTACAGAAATGCTGGGCAAACTTCATGTATATGTTTGGGTTAGATCTCAAAAAGAATGTTCCCTGGCTTGATCCACCCATGTCCACCACAGATCTAGAAGATTTGTTCTCCAGAAAGAGAATGGAGGTTTCACAACCAAGATCTTCTAAAAAGTATGCCTATGTAAAAATGGAAAATAATATGATTGATATACTGTAAACTGTGACATTTAAGGAGCATCAATGAATGTGATATTTTAATTACAATTTAATTAAGGGTTTAATTCAAATTTTCCTACGATCATCCCTGCCCCTTTCACATATGGGAGTACCCCCAGGGGTTACCAACAATACATTAATTTTGTTAATTTACATCAATCAAGATTTGTTAGAATGAAAATGATTGCATGATTATATATTACCTGCTCCAACATCTCTGTTTTTGTGTTCACTAATCAATTTCTTTTTCGTTTCATCAGTGATTTTGTCCAGGCTTGGAAAGGCATATTCTTTCGACATTGATGAATATTTATTTAAATCCTGTGATGACAAGCCTTTCCAAGCTTCACCTGCAAGGCGGTACTTCTCATCATTTGACAGACCTTTACACTGATCTTGAAAAAAAATATACAAGCAATGTAAACAAATTATTCCCTTGTTGGTAGTTATACACTCATGTAAGATGCAAAATTAATGAATAGTGAAGAAAATGGAATGAAATGGATCATTGGTATAATATATGAATAAAACATATTCTTCAAATGGAAATGCACAGCATTATCAATAATTATCAATGATTGATTTGAACAGACCAGGTGATATAGTAGATGCATACGGAATAAATGAATGACAATTAGACAATCATTGAAGTACAGTAATTAATACCTGAACTATAATGAAGGAGTAACAATAGGATAGAACACATGTAACCAATGTCAAATTATTGTTTTAATAAACAATTTGTCGGGAAGAATCAAATATATGACATGTATATGGTACTTCTCTCTTGATCTCTTTTCTTTCTTTATTCATTCACTTTACTTTTCATTGATTTCATTTCCTCTTTTTCTTTTCTTGTCAGTTCTTATCTTATGCTCGCGCACCGTAACATACATGTATGTGTTTCTTTATGATTTGCTTCCAACTTGTGCACTCAAGGTTTGCTCACATATCCTGTTAGTTTTTTTTTTGTTTGCAGATGTTGTAAAGGGACCGGTCATTATTTATGTGAAATATGGGGGATTGAGGGAAAAGTCAGGGGGATTCAGGTGTATTTTTTTAGATGACAGGGGGTAGGTCATGATTAAGATAAATTTTGAGGGGGGGGGGGGGGGGGGGGGGGGGGTGAGGTGTGAAATAAATTTACGAGCCTCAGACATGTAACTTGCAAGGGCTAGCTAGTGATGCGTGGGGACAACTGAACACTTTGTCAGTAGCTGAGCTTGATCAATATATTTGATCATCACCCCACTTACCCAAAAGGGAACATATTGGTTTTCTTGGGAAAAAAAGGTGACTAACCAAGTGCACTATAGGTTTTAGTGTAAAGTGTTTGCCCAGGACAAACAAGGAAAATGACAGTGACAATGGCCATTTATGTGTGACATTAACACCAGAAGTTATGAAGGTGAAAGTGATGAAGAATATTCTCATGCAGCCAAGATTATCAACCAGAAGAGGGCCCTATAAGTAGGGCACTATACCGGTATACTGATTTTGTCCAGTGAAGCAGTGGGAGGGAAGGCGGGGGACTGAGAGGGAGGGAGAGCTGAGGGGGAAGGGGGGTTGCTTATTAGACTAGGGGCGCTTAATAAACAGGGGAGCTTTTTTAATTTAAATTTATGTCAGACGGTATGTGCCTCATACAAATTAAAGTTGTACCATACATTGTAAGGACAAGGAAGCAGATATTTCAGAAACTCTAAAGATTTCAGATCTCAATGTCGATTATTAGGCCGACCGGTGTAGGAGTGACGCTTTGTATAAAAATAGGCTGCGCTTATTTGAGTGAGGGG
>JAUJYZ010001317.1:0-150009 GCA_033675265.1 Actinostola sp. cb2023
ATAGTTTATTCTCGTCGGAAAAAAAATCAAATAACTTTTCAATGCTAAAAGTTACCCGAATCTCGACCTTGTGGATGTGGCAACAAATAACTTCTCTCCCAAAAAGATACCGAACCTATAAAATAGCACGCGTGCTCGTCGTTTTGTTTGAAATGGCGTCGTGACTGATATGCATGTACGAGCTGAAAATCAATGCAAGGCATCGCTTGCATGTGGATTTAAGGGCCGGACACACGGTGCAACGTTGGTGCAACATGTCGCGTGTGCGGTCCACCTCTGCAACATGTTACGCGCAATCGACTAGCTCGCGCTAATACGACGTAATTTGTTGCTCGCCATATGTTGCAGTACACGAAAAAGAAAAAAATAAGGAGTCGATGGATAAGATGCCAGTGTCTTATATATTATTTAAGGTAATGCGATCGTGCAATTTTTTGTCGAACAAATTTTTTTAAACTTGGCACAAATATTGATTTCGAGTGCTAGAGTAGAAAAATGAAATAAAAAATGTGGGTCACCGAATCCATTGAGAAGATATAATTTTTCAAAGATGGGGCTTGCGGCCATCTTTTCTGGCAAAAATGGCTAATGGAATTACAAGCTCTTGCTGTCCGTATAGGTCGGTAATAATAAAAGCAATACTTTCAAATGATACATATGTTAACATAATATAATGAAAAAACCGAAATTTGTCATTTTATTGTGTTGAACAATAAGTTTTCAAAGCCAAAATTTCAAAAACAATACATTTTGACCGTCCTTTATGATCCTATTTTTGGACATTTTGGCGATTTCCTTAAAATTTAGCTCGATCCGAAGACCTACAGTACCTCCATTTTTTAATATGTTTTAGCTTCCGTGAATACCTACTCAGGGCAAAAATATCAGGGTAGGTCACCGTGTTAGATTTTTAGATATTCGCCGTTGAATAGTAAAATGCATGATCCGCCATATTGAAAGAGCTCTACCACAGGAAGCCCAACCAATGAAAAGTAGTTCGAAAATGAACACTTCGTAGATCTCGAAGACCTGTCTTCATTTTTTGATATTTTCTAGCTTTAGTTGACCTAGACTTACAGTGGAAAAATCAGGATAGGTCACCGACTTAGATTTTTAAATAATCGCCGTTGAATATCATGCGCAGGAAAGAAGCGCACGAATGCACGATCGCATTACCTTAAGCTGGAAGCTTGCTCCTGCTCTTGTAGCTTCAGCAGGATTTGACATTGTCTTCGGTGCATAAATGAGAGGCTAAATAAGAGTTTTAGCGCGCCTTTGCCGCGTAGCCTGCGTAGCTGGCGCTTGGAGAGGGGGAGGGGAGAGGCGAGGAGAGATGCAGGCTATTGCCGCGCGGTTGCTTAAACTCTGACGTAAGAGCGCATTGCGCATTTTTCGAGGTATAATTGCTCAGGAATACAACATATACACTGTACGTCACCGGTGTTTATTTTCACATCCCTAGCAAATACGTGGTATGAAATATTTACAATATTTAGTGGTTCAAACCATGTCAAATATTGACAAAATGTACAATGATATAAATGTATCTACAAAATCTGGCAGCCATGAGAGTAGCAGGTGTTGTGTCACTAAAAAAGAAAAAAAAAATCAATCAACAAAGAAGGTAGTCGGTTGGTCTAACTGTCCGTCCGTCAGTCCGTCCGTTAGTCTGTCCGTCCGTCAGTCTGTCCGTCCGTTAGTCTGTCCGTCCGTTAGTCCGTCAGTCTGTCCGTCCGTCAGTCCGTTAGTCTGTCCGTCCGTTAGTCCGTCCGTCCGTTAGTCTGTCCGCCCGTTAGTCCGTCCGTTAGTCTGTCCGTCCGTTAGTCTGTCCGTCCGCTAGTCTGTGCGTCCGTTAGTCCGTCCGTTAGTCTGTCCGTCCGTTTGTTAGTCTGTCTGTCCGTTAGTCTGTCCGTCCATTTGTTAGTCTGCCCGTCCGTTAGTCTGCCCGTCCGTCTGTTAGTCTGTTCTTCCGTCCGTCCGTTAGTCTGTCTGTCCGTCCGTTAGTCTGTCTGTCCGTTTGTTAGTCTGTCCGTCCGTTAGTCTGTCTGTCCGTCCGTTAGTCTGTCTGTCCGTCCGTTAGTCTGTCCGTCCGTTTGTTAGTCTGTCCGTCCGTTTGTTAGTCTGTCCGTCCGTTAGTCTGTCCGTCCGTCTGTTAGTCTGTCCTTCCGTTAGTCCGTCAGACCTCATTAATGTAAATCAACTGTCTCAATTGATAAGTAAAGTACCTGCACTAGCGATAGTCTCTTCTCACCGTCGTCTATCGAGAGGCTCTTTGCGAGAGTATGGTCGAGCGGTGTGCTATTCACATTAATTTTTCGTCCACAAAATACCTGTTGATAGTGATACATAACAGTTGATTATAACATCGAGTGAATTGACATCTTGTCACGAGACTATTTCATCTCACAAGGATGCAAAGTTTGTATCGTAGTGGCCGTCAAAATCTACAAATGTTATAATCCAACGGCCCTAAGTTTGTTACCGCTTTGGGTGTATGCATGAACCTACAACGACCACCTATACCTTATGGGGTTATTTGCTCGTAAATACAATATGCCAGTTCACGCTGTCGGCCGCCATTTTGAATTGGGGCAAACTCGGCAAAATTGATAGAAATCTAGATCACTTTGGCTTGCCGTAACTCCGCTCGATTTCGTTGGATTTTCAAAATTTAAACTTCGATAATCAGCAGGCATGCATATGATTTGTTGGAGTGAAAATAAGATCAATGTAGGTGTTTTAACTACATTTTTCGAGCCAATCTTCTTTTCACGAATGGATCTTAAAATTTCGAGCTAATTTGCATATTCACGTGCCGAACGTTTTATTTTGAAAACAAAAATCTTTTTTTCTCGATTTGTAGCCTTCCAATACCCATCATATTATAGGACATCAATAACAAAGAACACATCTTTTCTAAAATGGTAAGTTTTTAAAAATCCAACGAAATCGAGCGGAGTTACGGCAAGTCAAAGTGATCCAGATTTCTATCAATTTTGCCGAGTTTGCCCCAATTCAAAATGGCGGACGACAGCGTGAACTGGCTTATTATGAACTACTTGGGCTAAACCCATACAAATCCTTATTAAGGCAGCAAACTTTGGACCCCTGTAACTTTCGTCCCCTTTTTGTACACGTTCCAATTATGCTTATGATAGTCTACGATAGTATGATAATGTAATGGTATTGGATAACAATTTGACAGTTGACACACCCTTATTTCACGCTCATTCGATTATGAAAAATGAAGAGAGTAAAAACGAACGAGTGAGCTGACAGTTGTATGCATAGAATATTAGAATGTAGTGGTAGTGTGTGTGAGAGTACAGTGTCTCCCAATTATTGCGCAAGCTACTTACCGTGGTCTGTAACTTATTTTGTAGCGTTTCGTGGTCTGTTTCCCTGGAATTGATATTGATTATTAGTAACAGAATGAAAACACGCGGAATCTTTATTAACTTTAGCACTTACCCACTGTGGAGTTCTCCTTCATAGCGTGAGTTTTCAATGAGATGAAATTGTCTCTGTTTTGCTTCCTACAACCATTTATAATCACTTCAAAAACTCATGCATAATTAATGAGCAATTCGTCCAATCAGAAGGACGAAATCCATCACGTGCATGTACCTTTATACCCGGTAATGCACTGCTTATTAGTATTCTTTATATAAAGAATTCTAATGAGGATGGCTTTATATATAATTTATATAAATACGTATCATTGACCTCCCTGTTCCCTGTACGGGACGACATATAAGTTGTCCGGAAAGATCGCTCCTTGGTCACACTTTCGGACCGTCGTTCAAATGTGGGATCTTTTTGAGAGTATCAGTATAGTATCGGTGCGCATGTGTGAGGCGTTAGAAGCAGCACGATGCTATGTTTGTATTTTCCTCGCTGTTTTTTTACTGAAATCATCCGAAAATGTATTATTTTGGAAGATCGTTTTTGAAGCTGTCCAATAAACTCGCAGATCGTGTTTTATCGGACACTCCTGCTCGTTTATTAAACAGTACATTATTTTGAATAGTTTCTCAACACACATTTATTATCGATAAGAGAGAGGACAGACAAAAACCATCAATGTGAACTATTAGACGAATACTATGAACGACAGTTCGTAAAGAAGTAAATGTGACTTTGTTAAAATGTCATTAGATGAAGGCACCTACCACTAGTGCGCCATAGTCAGATGTCCGTGTAACATAATCACAGAAAGTTCGATAGGTCTTCTCTTCTTGTCGATGGCTGTCTTTAATCTATCCAACATTGTAAAGACAATGAAACAATGGGTAAATATTTATATCTTATTTGGGGGTTTTCCCGTAATACGGGCTGATATTTTACGAGTTGCGAATGTATTTTTCCGAGTCCCGAATGCGAGTAACGAGTAAAATATCAGCCCGTATTACGGGGAAAAAAACAAATAAGTTATATATTATACTACTTTGAACGAAAAAACAATTGTTCGTTTTTGAGTAAATTTATCTAATAATTATTTCAAAACCTTTCAAGGTTAGAACTATGGTAATACGGCTTTTAGAACTATGGTAATACGGCTCCATATTTTTCGAGTTCTCTTGACCATATAAGGTAAAATTACGTAATAGTAGTATAATAAATACAGCTTATTAGATGTTTTCTCGGGTATTAATTACGGGCTGATATTTTACGAGTTGCGAATGTATTTTTCTGAGCCCGCAGGGCGAGGAAAAATGCGAGCAACGAGTAAAATGTCAGCCCGTAATACCCGAGAAAACATCTAATGAGGGATTTATTATATAAATGTGACGTAATTTTATCAGGATATTGTTTTGTGAGTTTTTTGAGTTGTGAACAGGGCATTACGGATTTCTACAGGGCATTAACGTCTCATATCGGCCCTCAAAAATGACCAAATTTGGTAAAATTACGTCACAGATATATAATAATGCGGATTATTTCAGTTTGCAGTGTTCAAGGAAAACCCAATGTTCAGACAAATATCGGCCAAACGAATCCAAATATAACCAAATAAAAATCCATCTTGATATAAACTGCCGCAAGTGATTTCTTGGTTTTTAATTCACATTGAAATTTGAGCCTCTGAACCCATGAACGCCGCCATCTTGAATTGTGATGACGTAACACGGTTGCTTGACAGTTGCGTGTAAAGTTTCCTTCTGCTAAATTTCAATTTTATAGCATTGCGATTTTTGTCGATACAGACTAATCTAAGACCAACGTTGACCATGCTTTACTGATTATAAACAAAGATTTGACCCGTTAGCAACTAAGTCGAGCAACCGTATGACGTCATCACAAATCAAAATGGCGGCCTCCACGGATTCTAGAACTTTCAATGCGAATTTTGTTTTTTATTAATTAATTTTATTTATTTTTTACTTTCAAAAAGTCAAGAATACACTAGAAGCAAGCATATGCTCTCTTGACTGGAAGTGATTTTTATAAAGATCGATATTTTGACATATTTCGATTCATTTGACAGATATGTCTGAAGAGTAGAGGTTTCCTGTAATACTTGTGTCAATTCAGTAATAATGATAATAATAATAATAAACATAAATTCGTATAGCCTGTGAACAAGGCTCTCCAAGGGGAGGGGGAAGGGGGAAAGAGGGAGAGGGACTGGGGAACTTGTGTTAGCCTGTGAACAAGGTTCTCCAAGGGGAAGGGGACAGGGGGAAAGATTGAGGAGGGTCAGGCTACACTTGACCAACATATGACCAACGAACAATGCGTTAAGTCCAGTCATACATTTTACAGTATTTTATCAACGAGAAGCTCGACCATTGTACGCGAGGTATTGAACAGGTAAAATGGTATAGTGTACGAACCATCTCATAGTGTTCTTCTTCCTTCAGTAGTTCTTGATCTTGCTTTGTTTGCATTAGCTGAACCTGCATTACACAATAATAAACGATGAGTACAACTATCGAATACCTCGTAACTAGAGTCGTTTTCGTACGAGTGGGAAAGTTACCGCACCGCGCCTTGTCGTATTGAAAGAGTTTGATTGGATGAGATACATCTGCACGCTTTTTGATTGGTTCAGAAAGGAAGCCATTTGAGTGTTACGGTACCGTAGGTTTCCCACTAGTACGAAAACGACTCTATAATATACTAGACGTAGCCATCATACTTTAGATTTAGTCAAGTTTAAGCCTCAGTCCCTCTCTTCATTTACAAGTGGCAGTTTTATTTAGTAAGTAAGTGAGTAAGTAACTAAGTGAGTGAGTGAGTAAGTGAGTAAGTAACTAAGTGAGTGAGTAAGTGAGTGAGTAAGTAAGTGAGTAAGTAACTAAGTGAGTGAGTAAGTGAGTGAGTAAGTAAGTGAGTAAGTAAGTGAGTAAGTAACTAAGTGAGTGAGTAAGTGAGTGAGTAAGTGAGTGAGTAAGTGAGTAAGTAACTAAGTGAGTGAGTGAGTGAGTAAGTGAGTAAGTAACTAAGTGAGTGAGTGAGTAAGTGAGTGAGTAACTAAATGAGTGAGTGAGTGAGTGAGTAAGTAACTGAGTGAGTAAGTAACTAAGTGAGCGAGTGAGTAAGTAACTAAATGAGTGAGTGAGTGAGTAAGTAAGTAACTAAGTGAGTGAGTAAGTGAGTAAGTAACTAAGTGAGTGAGTGAGTAAGTGAGTGAGTGAGTAAGTAACTAAGTGAGTGAGTAAGTGAGTGAGTAAGTGAGTGAGTGAGTAAGTGAGTAAGTAACTAAGCGAGTGAGTAAGTGAGTAAGTAACTACGTGAGTGAGTAAGTAAGTAAGTAAGTGAGTGAGTAAGTGAGTAAGTGAGTGAGTAAGTGAGTGAGTGAGTGAGTGAGTAAGTGAGTGAGTGAGTAAGTGAGTGAGTAAGTAAGTGAGTAAGTAAGTGGGTAAGTAAGTGAGTAAGTGAGTAAGTGAGTGAGTAAGTAAGTAAGTAAGTGAGTAAGTGAGTAAGTGAGTGAGTAAGTGAGTAAGTGAGTGAGTAAGTAAGTAAGTAAGTAAGTGAGTAAGTGAGTGAGTGAGTGAGTGAGTAAGTGAGTGAGTGAGTAAGTAAGTGAGTGAGTAAGTGAGTGAGTAAGTGAGTGAGTGAGTGAGTAAGTGAGTGAGCGAGTGAGTAAGTGAGTAAGTGAGTAAGTAACTAAGTGAGTGAGTAAGTGAGCGAGTAAGTGAGTAAGTAAGTGAGTAAGTAAGTGAGTGAGTAGGTAAGTGAGTGAGTAAGTGAGTGAGTGAGTAAGTGAGTAAGTGAGTGAGTAAGTGAGTGAGCGAGTGAGTAAGTGAGTAAGTAAGTGAGTGAGTAAGTGAGTGAGGGAGTGAGTAAGTGAGTGAGCGAGTGAGCGAGTAAGTGAGTAAGTGAGTGAGTAAGTAAGTGAGTGAGTGAGTAAGTGAGTGAGCGAGTAAGTAAGTGAGTAAGTGAGTGAGTAAGTGAGTGAGCGAGTAAGTAAGTGAGTGAGTAAGTGAGTAAGTAAGTGAGTGAGGGAGTGAGTAAGTGAGTGAGCGAGTGAGCGAGTAAGTGAGTAAGTGAGTGAGTAAGTAAGTGAGTGAGTAAGTGAGTGAGCGAGTAAGTAAGTGAGTAAGTGAGTGAGTAAGTGAGTGAGTAAGTGAGAGTGAGTGAGTAAGTAAGTGAGTGAGTAAGTAAGTGAGCGAGTGAGTAAGTGAGTAAGTAAGTAAGTAAGTGAGAAAGTGAGTGAGTGAGTAAGTAAGTGAGTGAGTAAGTGAGTAAGTGAGTGAGTAAGTGAGTGAGTAAGTGAGTGAGCGAGTAAGTGAGTCAGTGAGTGAGTCAGTGAGTAAGTGAGTGAGTGAGTAAGTAAGTGAGTAAGTGAGTGAGTAAGTGAGTGAGTAAGTAAGTGAGCGAGTGAGTAAGTGAGTAAGTAAGTAAGTAAGTGAGAAAGTGAGTGAGTGAGTAAGTAAGTGAGTGAGTAAGTGAGTAAGTGAGTGAGTAAGTGAGTGAGTAAGTGAGTGAGCGAGTAAGTGAGTCAGTGAGTGAGTCAGTGAGTAAGTGAGTGAGTAAGTAAGTGAGTAAGTGAGTGAGTAAGTGAGTGAGTAAGTAAGTGAGTAAGTGAGTGAGTAAGTGAGTGAGTAAGTGAGTGAGTAAGTAAGTGAGTAACTAAGTAAGTAGTAAGTAAGTAAGTAAGTGAGTGAGTAAGTGAGTGAGTAAGTGAGTAAGTAAGTAAGTAAGTGAGTGAGTAAGTGAGTGAGTAAGTGAGTGAGTGAGTAGTGAGTAAGTGAGTGAGTAAGTGAGTAAGTAAGTGAGTGAGTAAGTAAGTAAGTAAGTGAGTGAGTAAGTGAGTGAGTAAGTGAGTGAGTAAGTGAGTGAGTGAGTAAGTGAGTAAGTAAGTGAGTAAGTGAGTGAGTAAGTGAGTGAGTGAGCGAGTAAGTGAGTAAGTAAGTGAGTAACTAAGTGAGTAAGTAAGTGAGTAAGTAAGTGAGTGAGTAAGTAAGTAAGTAAGTGAGCGAGTAAGTGAGTAACTGTAAGTGAGTGAGTGAGTAAGTGAGTGAGTAAGTGAGTGAGTAAGTGAGAGTGAGTGAGTAAGTAAGTGAGTGAGTAAGTAAGTAAGTAAGTGAGCGAGTAAGTGAGTAACTGTAAGTGAGTGAGTAAGTAAGTGAGTGAGTAAGTGAGTGAGTAAGTGAGAGTGAGTGAGTAAGTAAGTGAGTGAGTAAGTAAGTGAGCGAGTGAGTAAGTGAGTAAGTAAGTAAGTAAGTGAGTAAGTAAGTGAGTAAGTAAGTAAGTAAGTGAGTGAGTAAGTGAGTGAGTAAGTGAGTGAGTGAGTAAGTAAGTGAGTAACTAAGTGAGTAAGTAAGTGAGTAAGTAAGTGAGTGAGTAAGTAAGTAAGTAAGTGAGCGAGTAAGTAAGTAAGTAAGTGAGTAACTGTAAGTGAGTGAGTGAGTAAGTGAGTGAGTAAGTGAGTAAGTAACGTCTTTATTTAACGAGGGTAGCATGTAATAGCAAAGCTAATAAACTCAAATTTAATCATATTTAATGCGGGATATTCTGTAGTTGTCACAACATATAAACGGGAGTTAGGTATGAATTACTAAGGTACCTGAGCAGCTGCTACACCAGTGGATCGTTCATCTAGAATCTTAGTGATCTCATTCAAACATTCAGCATCTGGAGTGATTGGTCTAACGTTTTCCTGCTCCAACTCTACTTTGATTTCTCTCCATGTCTCAGCCACCTAGAATCCACAGAACTAGTCATTAACAAATACAAATCTACTAGAGACTAGCGGTTAAACTAGTAGAGACTGCGTCGGTGTAATAACCATCAACAGGTGTGTAGAATGAAACTGATAGGGACTAGCGGTTAAACTAGTAGAGACTGCGTCGGTGTAATAACCATCAACAGGTGTGTAGAATGAAACTGATAGGGACTAGCGGTTAAACTAGTAGAGACTGCGTCGATGTATAGACAGGGACTAGTGGTTAAACTAGTAGAGACTGCGTCGGTGTAATAACCATCAACAGGTGTGTAGAATGAAACTGATAGGGACTAGCGGTTAATAATTAAACTAGTAGAGACTGCGTCGGTGTAATAACCATCAACAGGTGTGTAGAATGAAACTGATAGGGACTAGCGGTTAAACTAGTAGAGACTGCGTCGATGTATAGACAGGGACTAGCTATAGTGGTTAAACTAGTAGAGACTGCGTCGGTGTAATAACCATCAACAGGTGTGTAGAATGAAACTGATAGGGACTAGCGGTTAATAATTAAACTAGTAGAGACTGCGTCGGTGTAATAACCATCAACAGGTGTGTAGAATGAAACTGATAGGGACTAGCGGTTAAACTAGTAGAGACTGCGTCGATGTATAGACAGGGACTAGTGGTTAAACTAGTAGAGACTGCGTCGGTGTAATAACCATCAACAGGTGTATAGAATGAAACTGATAGGGACTAGTGGTTAAACTAGTAGAGACTGCGTCGATGTATAGACAGGGACTAGTGGTTAAACTAGTAGAGACTGCGTCGGTGTAATAACCATCAACAGGTGTGTAGAATGAAACTGATAGGGACTAGCGGTTAAACTAGTAGAGACTGCGTCGGTGTAATAACCATCAACAGGTGTGTAGAATGAAACTGATAGGGACTAGTGGTTAAACTAGTAGAGACTGCGTCGGTGTAATAACCATCAACAGGTGTGTAGAATGAAACTGGTAGGGACTAGCGGTTAAACTAGTAGAGACTGCGTCGGTGTAATAACCATCAACAGGTGTGTAGAATGAAACTGATAGGGACTAGCGGTTAAACTAGTAGAGACTGCGTCGGTGTAATAACCATCAACAGGTGTGTAGAATGAAACTGATAGGGACTAGCGGTTAAACTAGTAGAGACTGCGTCGGTGTAATAACCATCAACAGGTGTGTAGAATGAAACTGATAGGGACTAGCGGTTAAACTAG
Source organism: Actinostola sp. cb2023 (assembly GCA_033675265.1). Taxonomy (NCBI): domain Eukaryota; kingdom Metazoa; phylum Cnidaria; class Anthozoa; order Actiniaria; family Actinostolidae; genus Actinostola; species Actinostola sp. cb2023. The sequence goes on from JAUJYZ010001317.1 coordinate 10,377, forward strand.
TAGAGACTGCGTCGGTGTATAGACAGGGACTAGTGGTTAAACTAGTAGAGACTGTGTTGGTGTAATAACCATCAACAGGTGTGTAGAATGAAACTGATAGGGACTAGTGGTTAAACTAGTAGAGACTGCGTCGGTGTATAGACAGGGACTAGTGGTTAAACTAGTAGAGACTGTGTTGGTGTATAGACAGGGACTAGCGGTTAAACTAGTAGAGACTGCGTCGGTGTAATAACCATCAACAGGTGTGTAGAATGAAACTGATAGGGACTAGCGGTTAAACTAGTAGAGACTGCGTCGGTGTAATAACCATCAACAGGTGTGTAGAATGAAACTGATAGGGACTAGCGGTTAAACTAGTAGAGACTGCGTCGATGTATAGACAGGGACTAGTGGTTAAACTAGTAGAGACTGCGTCGGTGTAATAACCATCAACAGGTGTGTAGAATGAAACTGATAGGGACTAGCGGTTAATAATTAAACTAGTAGAGACTGCGTCGGTGTAATAACCATCAACAGGTGTGTAGAATGAAACTGATAGGGACTAGCGGTTAAACTAGTAGAGACTGCGTCGATGTATAGACAGGGACTAGCTATAGTGGTTAAACTAGTAGAGACTGCGTCGGTGTAATAACCATCAACAGGTGTGTAGAATGAAACTGATAGGGACTAGCGGTTAATAATTAAACTAGTAGAGACTGCGTCGGTGTAATAACCATCAACAGGTGTGTAGAATGAAACTGATAGGGACTAGCGGTTAAACTAGTAGAGACTGCGTCGATGTATAGACAGGGACTAGTGGTTAAACTAGTAGAGACTGCGTCGGTGTAATAACCATCAACAGGTGTATAGAATGAAACTGATAGGGACTAGCGGTTAAACTAGTAGAGACTGCGTCGATGTATAGACAGGGACTAGTGGTTAAACTAGTAGAGACTGCGTCGGTGTAATAACCATCAACAGGTGTGTAGAATGAAACTGATAGGGACTAGCGGTTAAACTAGTAGAGACTGCGTCGGTGTAATAACCATCAACAGGTGTGTAGAATGAAACTGATAGGGACTAGTGGTTAAACTAGTAGAGACTGCGTCGGTGTAATAACCATCAACAGGTGTGTAGAATGAAACTGGTAGGGACTAGCGGTTAAACTAGTAGAGACTGCGTCGGTGTAATAACCATCAACAGGTGTGTAGAATGAAACTGATAGGGACTAGCGGTTAAACTAGTAGAGACTGCGTCGGTGTAATAACCATCAACAGGTGTGTAGAATGAAACTGATAGGGACTAGCGGTTAAACTAGTAGAGACTGCGTCGGTGTAATAACCATCAACAGGTGTGTAGAATGAAACTGATAGGGACTAGCGGTTAAACTAGTAGAGACTGCGTCGGTGTATAGACAGGGACTAGTGGTTAAACTAGTAGAGACTGTGTTGGTGTAATAACCATCAACAGGTGTGTAGAATGAAACTGATAGGGACTAGTGGTTAAACTAGTAGAGACTGCGTCGGTGTATAGACAGGGACTAGTGGTTAAACTAGTAGAGACTGTGTTGGTGTATAGACAGGGACTAGCGGTTAAACTAGTAGAGACTGCGTCGGTGTAATAACCATCAACAGGTGTGTAGAATGAAACTGATAGGGACTAGCGGTTAAACTAGTAGAGACTGCGTCGATGTATAGACAGGGACTAGTGGTTAAACTAGTAGAGACTGCGTCGGTGTAATAACCATCAACAGGTGTGTAGAATGAAACTGATAGGGATTAGCGGTTAATAATTAAACTAGTAGAGACTGCGTCGGTGTAATAACCATCAACAGGTGTGTAGAATGAAACTGGTAGGGACTAGCGGTTAAACTAGTAGAGACTGCGTCGGTGTAATAACCATCAACAGGTGTGTAGAATGAAACTGATAGGGACTAGCGGTTAAACTAGTAGAGACTGCGTCGGTGTAATAACCATCAACAGGTGTGTAGAATGAAACTGATAGGGACTAGCGGTTAAACTAGTAGAGACTGCGTCGGTGTAATAACCATCAACAGGTGTGTAGAATGAAACTAGATAGGGACTAGCGGTTAAACTAGTAGAGACTGCGTCGGTGTATAGACAGGGACTAGTGGTTAAACTAGTAGAGACTGTGTTGGTGTAATAACCATCAACAGGTGTGTAGAATGAAACTGATAGGGACTAGTGGTTAAACTAGTAGAGACTGCGTCGGTGTATAGACAGGGACTAGTGGTTAAACTAGTAGAGACTGTGTTGGTGTATAGACAGGGACTAGCGGTTAAACTAGTAGAGACTGCGTCGGTGTAATAACCATCAACAGGTGTGTAGAATGAAACTGATAGGGACTAGCGGTTAAACTAGTAGAGACTGCGTCGGTGTAATAACCATCAACAGGTGTGTAGAATGAAACTGATAGGGACTAGCGGTTAAACTAGTAGAGACTGCGTCGATGTATAGACAGGGACTAGTGGTTAAACTAGTAGAGACTGCGTCGGTGTAATAACCATCAACAGGTGTGTAGAATGAAACTGATAGGGACTAGCGGTTAATAATTAAACTAGTAGAGACTGCGTCGGTGTAATAACCATCAACAGGTGTGTAGAATGAAACTGATAGGGACTAGCGGTTAAACTAGTAGAGACTGCGTCGATGTATAGACAGGGACTAGCTATAGTGGTTAAACTAGTAGAGACTGCGTCGGTGTAATAACCATCAACAGGTGTGTAGAATGAAACTGATAGGGACTAGCGGTTAATAATTAAACTAGTAGAGACTGCGTCGGTGTAATAACCATCAACAGGTGTGTAGAATGAAACTGATAGGGACTAGCGGTTAAACTAGTAGAGACTGCGTCGATGTATAGACAGGGACTAGTGGTTAAACTAGTAGAGACTGCGTCGGTGTAATAACCATCAACAGGTGTGTAGAATGAAACTGATAGGGACTAGTGGTTAAACTAGTAGAGACTGCGTCGGTGTAATAACCATCAACAGGTGTGTAGAATGAAACTGGTAGGGACTAGCGGTTAAACTAGTAGAGACTGCGTCGGTGTAATAACCATCAACAGGTGTGTAGAATGAAACTGATAGGGACTAGCGGTTAAACTAGTAGAGACTGCGTCGGTGTAATAACCATCAACAGGTGTGTAGAATGAAACTGATAGGGACTAGCGGTTAAACTAGTAGAGACTGCGTCGGTGTAATAACCATCAACAGGTGTGTAGAATGAAACTGATAGGGACTAGCGGTTAAACTAGTAGAGACTGCGTCGGTGTATAGACAGGGACTAGTGGTTAAACTAGTAGAGACTGTGTTGGTGTAATAACCATCAACAGGTGTGTAGAATGAAACTGATAGGGACTAGTGGTTAAACTAGTAGAGACTGCGTCGGTGTATAGACAGGGACTAGTGGTTAAACTAGTAGAGACTGTGTTGGTGTATAGACAGGGACTAGCGGTTAAACTAGTAGAGACTGCGTCGGTGTAATAACCATCAACAGGTGTGTAGAATTAACAAATCGCAAGCGGTTTTCCATTGTCTGTACTCTTATTGACAATGGAGTTGACGTCACAAAATGTTCAAAACTCAAGTGGAACCACGAGCGTAGCGAGTGGTTTCACTGCAAAGTTTTGAACATTTTGTGACGTCAAATCCATTGTCAATAAGAGTACAGACAATGGAAAACCGCTTGCGATTTCTTTTTTACAATAACAAAGTCAAAAAACATCCAAAAGCAAGGATAAAGTTTGAAAGAAAAACCGCTTCAAGCGCGCGCTGGCTCCGTGCGCGAGCGATTCGTCATTGCATGTGTCTGTACTCTTATTGACAATGGCTGAGAGCCAATCAGATTGCGAGATTACGCTCTGTTATTGTAAAATGAAACTTTAACACCGTCTAAAACCCACTAAACTTACTTTGAAGTCCAAGTACTTTTCAACGATTGCAACGGTGACGTAGTCCTCTGTCGACAAACCAGGGACATCGTTGAAACCTAAACCAAGACAGTAAAACGGCAATGAAACATTTGCACTACCGTACACGTGTAGAATTATCATCCTTCCTCAGAATGAGACAAGCGGCTGCATACAAATAGAGCCTATTCTGTTCTGTTTGATAACAGCTTACCTAATTTACAAAAGATGGAAAATATTTTGGCCCGCATGTTATCAGATACGTCTACGATGGCCTGACTAGGGCGGTCAGCAGGTAGTGATATGACTCCTTGACGCTCCTGTACTGCACCCATTAGTGGCTTCTTGGTGTCTAAAGATGAAACATTGCGTTACGGTGATTGTATTGTTCACATCTATAAAAACTTCTCATAAGCGTCCACCCCTGTAGAAAGAACAGGTGGTCGCAAACGGGAGGTTGGTTTGAATCTATGCGAGAATGTCGTACAAGACAAGCTCAGGCAGAGCCAAGCCGTCTAGAAATACTTTGATTAACTTATCATAATGAATTGTTTGTCGTCTACTTCCTTACTTACAGTTCTGGCAAAAGGAAAGTAAAGAAAAGTAAAGGAAAGTAAAGAGACCTTATTTACATCGGTAGCTCGCAATGGCCCCGGTTGCACGAAAGGTGAATAGCGCTATCCACCGGATAAGTCCAATCCAACGGATAAAACTGATGCAGTTATCCAATAAATTTCATCCGTTGGATAAGACTTATCCGGTGGATAGCGCTATTCACTTTTCGTGCAACCGAGGCCTATACTCTCAAACACAACCTGAACTACATCCCTAGTCTTGTTTCGCAACTAAGTACAAGACATCTAATAATAATAATCTAGACAGTCAGTCAGAGGTAGTATACCGTAGATGCTCTATTTAGCGCCAGGTCCGCAAGCGGTAGTCTAATAACCGCCGCTTTGCCTACTAGTGTAAAGTTAGCGCTTAGACCTGCGAGAGATAAATGTCATAATGTTGACTGTGACAACGGAGAGTCGTGCTTTATTCAATGTTACAGCAGATTCAGGTTGAGCGTTTGTCGCGATCGTTGTGACACTTTGAATGTTACGTTGTCAAGTGAAATGCCAGACGTTTCTAGGTGACGGGGACGATGTTTGTCTCAGAAAAAAACGTTGAAGGCGAAAAGTTATTTGTTTCAAATGTGGAGACTAAATAGCAAAGGAAGGTCGTATCTGGAAAGACCTTGTCGTCCGATTTGAGAGTCGGTATCAGTGACAAGATTGTGTTGTTTAGTTTTTCTCAAGAGGTAAACATCTTTCGGCTAATTAGCTATGAATAGATTTTATGCAAAACAACCTTTCAGTGAATGTTTATCGTATTGCATTTACAGCCGGAAAAACACATTTTTTGTAATAATTTTGGCTTTAGTTCAACGGTGTTTTCTAAGACAAACATCGTCCCCGTCACCTAGAAACGTCTGGCATTTCACTTGACAACGTAACATTCAAACTGTCACAACGATCGCGACAAACGTCGCCGTTAAACGCTCAACCTGAATCTGCTGTAGTTTAATTTACTTCAGAATATTAAAACTTTAAGTGTGTCTGTTGGAGAAAATTGAATTCGGGCCTCTCTAATTATAAGCGCCCTCTCCCCAAAATACATAATGAGCGCTAATGAGAGATAATCGACAACTTTTATATATAGTCATTTTCGTATGAGTGCGAAGTACTTACGGTGCGGTTCGTGCCGTGCGGTGACCGTGCCGTGTCCAAGCATTTGCGCGCTGTGATTGGTTGAATAGAATGTGTTCGATTCCGTACCGTGACCGTAACTCTATGCAGTAGGTTTCCCACTCATACAAAAACGACTCTAACAACCTACACTAATGTTCTATTTACCTGATATTGCTCCTGTGCTATGACGCGATACTCTCATTTTCTCTTCTTCTTTCTTCCACAGCTGAACCAGTAGTTTTCCTATTGTGGTCTCGTTCTTACCCCGCCATGCCGATAGATGAGCCAAAGACTGTTGCATAGAAAGTACACATATTAAAATGGTTCCGCCTACCACCATGTGTTGGCCTTTGCGACTGCATAATTTTGTTTAGTCTCCCTCGCAGTCCCAGTTCGGGTCGTCACGCAACGCTCTCTCCCCTTGTTTGGGAGAGAGCGTTGCGGTGACGACCCGAACTGGAGCTGCGAGGAAGACTAAATTTTGTTCGGATGTGGGACGGGTTTGGGAGTACAAACAAACCGCATACATGTCATTGGCTTAATATCGCTAGTCTCTAATAAATTACTCAATTGTCAAAAAAGAAACTTACCTTTTGGTTTTCACAAAGATCAACCAGACAACCAAGACTGACATTTTGCATTGTATTTGGGCAAATCTAAACAACAGCGTATAAAAGTAATCAATGCACTAGTGGAAGTTTATTTTACCTCTCCCCTCGCATTCCTTCGTCGTCCCAGCTCCCTCTCCTCTCTTCCTAACCCTCCTCCATCTCCCTTGCGCTAGCTACTCAGACCACATACATATACCCATATAACCTCCCCCCTTGGTGGTCACCCTCCATGGATATCAATCAAATAAGATGGTCTTATACCAATACGCGTAATAACGACCGCTTTATTACCTCAAGAAGGTCAAGAAGAAAAAATATGCCTTCATTTTCAAGAAACTGTTCTTCATTGATGTAACATCCAAGTATCGAAGACCTAATAATATAGAACCATTCTTGTTAGAAAATTACCAAGCCAAGAGCTTGGGTTGCCTGTGGTTAGAACTACAAATTGCAAGTATGGTTTGGCCCTGGATTGTATATACTCACCAAATACAGTCAACTGTTGCCAGAAAGAGTTTGTGGTGTCCCAGAGGACTGTTTATCTTGTTGGGCTGTTTCTTTAAATACTCGATGACTAAATTAACGCCATGTACTCCAAATAATTCCTGAAATGGTCAAAACACTTTGTTAAAACACTAACTTGCAAAGGAAGTTTACTTTCCTCATTTGAGATATACTTGCATGCACACCTATTGCAGGTAACACTGGCGAAAAAAAACCATGCTAGTTCAAACTTTGGAAATTCTTTAGAAATGTCCAAAACTTTGGAATTTGAAAATGTTTCAACTATTTTCTAAAGTTTCCAGAGTGAGCGCTACTCCCCCCCCCCCCCCCCAAGTGTATAGCTAGTGCCCATTGTAGAATGTAAAGGATGTCCATGTTATACGAGGGATAACAAAATGTTGGAAGTTGCTGATCTCTCAGGATTGCGAAAAGTAAAGTGTCATTCTCCTTTTCTTGCAACTCACTATGCATTTGTTGTGGTGTTGGGAGCTCCATGAAACATTGCCTCGTGTACGTAACAGAGTTTTATAAAAACAGGGTTGTATACATTTACATCTACCGTTAGGGGGTTCCTGCAAAGGGGGATACGTATCACTGCAAGACATAGGGCAATAAAACACGTTACCTTTCTGTGTGTAAATCCTTCACAAAGTGTCGATACAATAAACAGCATGTCACACTGCATCTCAATATCAACCAAGTCATTGTCATCGGTACTAGTACTGGCATTCAATAGGATTCCTTAGACATACAAAACCACATATCATTATAAAACAGCATGTCACACTGCATCTCAATATCAACCAAGTCATTGTCATCGGTACTAGTACTGGCATTCAATAGGATTCCTTAGACATACAAAACCAGATATCATTATAAAACAGCATGTCACACTGCATCTCAATATCAACCAAGTCATTGTCATCGGTACTAGTACTGGCATTCAATAGGATTCCTTAGACATACAAAACCACATATCATTATAAAACAGCATGTCACACTGCATCTCAATATCAACCAAGTCATTGTCATCGGTACTAGTACTGGCATTCAATAGGATTCCTTAGACATACAAAACCACATATCATTATAAAACAGCATGTCACACTGCATCTCAATATCAACCAAGTCATTGTCATCGGTACTAGTACTGGCATTCAATAGGATTCCTTAGACATACAAAACCACATATCATTATAAAACAGCATGTCACACTGCATCTCAATATCAACCAAGTCATTGTCATCGGTACTAGTACTGGCATTCAATAGGATTCCTTAGACATACAAAACCAGATATCATTATAAAACAGCATGTCACACTGCATCTCAATATCAACCAAGTCATTGTCATCGGTACTAGTACTGGCATTCAATAGGATTCCTTAGACATACAAAACCAGATATCATTATAAAACAGCATGTCACACTGCATCTCAATATCAACCAAGTCATTGTCATCGGTACTAGTACTGGCATTCAATAGGATTCCTTAGACATACAAAACCACATATCATTATAAAACAGCATGTCACACTGCATCTCAATATCAACCAAGTCATTGTCATCGGTACTAGTACTGGCATTCAATAGGATTCCTTAGACATACAAAACCACATATCATTATAAAACAGCATGTCACACTGCATCTCAATATCAACCAAGTCATTGTCATCGGTACTAGTACTGGCATTCAATAGGATTCCTTAGACATACAAAACCACATATCATTATAAAACAGCATGTCACACTGCATCTCAATATCAACCAAGTCATTGTCATCGGTACTAGTACTGGCATTCAATAGGATTCCTTAGACATACAAAACCACATATCATTATAAAACAGCATGTCACACTGCATCTCAATATCAACCAAGTCATTGTCATCGGTACTAGTACTGGCATTCAATAGGATTCCTTAGACATACAAAACCAGATATCATTATAAAACAGCATGTCACACTGCATCTCAATATCAACCAAGTCATTGTCATCGGTACTAGTACTGGCATTCAATAGGATTCCTTAGACATACAAAACCAGATATCATTATAAAACAGCATGTCACACTGCATCTCAATATCAACCAAGTCATTGTCATCGGTACTAGTACTGGCATTCAATAGGATTCCTTAGACATACAAAACCACATATCATTATAAAACAGCATGTCACACTGCATCTCAATATCAACCAAGTCATTGTCATCGGTACTAGTACTGGCATTCAATAGGATTCCTTAGACATACAAAACCACATATCATTATAAAACAGTATGTCACACTGCATCTCAATATCAACCAAGTCATTGTCATCGGTACTAGTACTGGCATTCAATAGGATTCCTTAGACATACAAAACCACATATCATTATAAAACAGTATGTCACACTGCATCTCAATATCAACCAAGTCATTGTCATCGGTACTAGTACTGGCATTCAATAGGATTCCTTAGACATACAAAACCAGATATTATTATAAAACAGCATGTCACACTGCATCTCAATATCAACCAAGTCATTGTCATCGGTACTAGTACTGGCATTCAATAGGATTCCTTAGACATACAAAACCAGATATTATTATAAAACAGCATGTCACACTGCATCTCAATATCAACCAAGTCATTGTCATCGGTACTAGTACTGGCATTCAATAGGATTCCTTAGACATACAAAACCAGATATTATTATAAAACAGCATGTCACACTGCATCTCAATATCAACCAAGTCATTGTCATCGGTACTAGTACTGGCATTCAATAGGATTCCTTAGACATACAAAACCACATATCATTATAAAACAGCATGTCACACTGCATCTCAATATCAACCAAGTCATTGTCATCGGTACTAGTACTGGCATTCAATAGGATTCCTTAGACATACAAAACCACATATCATTATAAAACAGCATGTCACACTGCATCTCAATATCAACCAAGTCATTGTCATCGGTACTAGTACTGGCATTCAATAGGATTCCTTAGACATACAAAACCAGATATTATTATAAAACAGCATGTCACACTGCATCTCAATATCAACCAAGTCATTGTCATCGGTACTAGTACTGGCATTCAATAGGATTCCTTAGACATACAAAACCAGATATTATTATAAAACAGCATGTCACACTGCATCTCAATATCAACCAAGTCATTGTCATCGGTACTAGTACTGGCATTCAATAGGATTCCTTAGACATACAAAACCAGATATTATTATAAAACAGCATGTCACACTGCATCTCAATATCAACCAAGTCATTGTCATCGGTACTAGTACTGGCATTCAATAGGATTCCTTAGACATACAAAACCACATATCATTATAAAACAGCATGTCACACTGCATCTCAATATCAACCAAGTCATTGTCATCGGTACTAGTACTGGCATTCAATAGGATTCCTTAGACATACAAAACCACATATCATTATAAAACAGCATGTCACACTGCATCTCAATATCAACCAAGTCATTGTCATCGGTACTAGTACTGGCATTCAATAGGATTCCTTAGACATACAAAACCAGATATTATTATAAAACAGCAGGGAACTTGAGGAGAGGACAATGGCAGGCCATACAACTTTACTGAATGGAAGTGAATTTACTAAATGGGTTGGAGAAGTGAATTTGCGGAGAAAAAAATGTTCTTCTATTCGCTCTAAAAAAGTACTGGAATAAGAGGCCTGATATGTCATGTCAAATATTGCATTGCCTACTATGGAATACTAGTAATTACAAAAACCGTACTGGTGCAAATGCGTTATTAAAGTCAGTGGACAAGACCAGTAAAATCTAGCTGTCAGGTCAAATGGATAGCTATAGACTGTGAACAGTCCCTCTTTTCCCTCCAGACTCAGTCGAACGCGCGCGTTCGGAATTTCTTTTTCTGGCGTTCGACTGAGTCTGGAGGGAAAAGAGGGACTGTTCACAGTCTAATGGAAAGCCAACATACCAACAAGCTGATCTATAGCACCTTGGTCAACCATGTCTTGATTGACAAGATCATCTCCAACAGAGCAGATACTACGAAGCAATCTCAAACAAAAACGCATTTGGGCTCGTTTGTTTCCACGACCACCGCTTCCATGGAAACTGTTGCCATGGCCACCATAATCAACTGAAAATAATAATTATTGAAATATTAAAATAATTTACTATGTTCAGATGTAGCAGCAAGTAAAAAGACAGTTTGACCCAGACTAGTCCCAGGCGTTATCTCTCCTAACCGAGCGCGAAGCCTTTCCGGTGACGTTATCAGAACCTCCCTCGTCTGAAAGCCCGTGGAACTAGGCTGAGTTTGACCCTCTCTTGATTGTACATTTTGCCTGGAACTACTGCAGCCCTGCATCCAGCATCAATGCCATTGCAGTTCTCAATAGTTTGTGCATGTCTATACTCACCCTGTCCAACACACCATTCCAGTAACATCAGCAGTCTAGTATTGCCTTGGCAAGTCATGTAGTCATCAATACACAATGGTCCAATAGTAGCTAGAGCATCTAAGGCCTAAAGACATGTATACAAGTTAGCTTCATACTGGTTACTTATACAGTACACATGGAGCAAGAGACCTAACAACAGCCTCAATCAGTTTTCTGAGGGTAAACAAAGTTTCATTCGTTCATTCATTCGTTCGTTCATCCGTCCGTCCGTCTACGGTACGGAGTTACGGTTACGGTACGGAATCGAAGACATTCTATTCAACCAATCACAGCGTGCAAAATCATGTCTCAACCAATCAGAATGCTTGGATACCGTCACTGGATGGTGCAATTACCGTCACGGTACGGCATGAACGGTATCGTAACTACTTCCAATGCACTCATGATCTATACGAAAACGACTCTAAAGTAGATTGGGGCAGTAATACATGCACATGTAATATATACCTGGAGTTGAAGCTCTTCAAACTGGGCGGGTGACCACTCTGTTGAAGGTGGGTTATCATTTGGACGGACATAGGAAAATAATGATAATAACACACGTCCTTCAGAGATGATCTATACAATGATAACAAAGAAATCAACATTACTGTTTAGTCCAGCAATAATATATTGTGCCTACAAATGCACATGTATGGGGACAGTTATAAGAATGGGGACTATTAGCAATTGAGTGGGCCACTGATATTATTTATTATACACGTGTCTAGTGTATAATAGGGTTTGGCACAGGGTTTGCAATAGATGGTAAAATTGCGCAAGTCACTGGGTTGTTTTAACAAATCAAATTCACTAGTGGATTTGGCCAGTGTGGGTCGATGATCAATGTCCTTTTAATACATGGTGCCGTAAAATATTACACGTACTACATATGTATGTGTCTTTTCCCATCTCCATATTCAACATTCAAATACAGTCGAACCTCCCGTAAGCGACCACCCAAAATGTCAAGCTTTGTGGTCGCTTACGAGAGGTGGTCGCTTACGAGAGGTTGCAACTATAGTGATTTGACTTGGAACTAAACTTTTGGTATTTTGGAAAACTGGTCACTTAGGAGAGGTGGTTGCTTACGAGAGTGGTCGCAACGGGAGGTTCACATTATACGAGCCAAAGTCTCTGGCTTGAGTTTTAAAATTGCCATCTAATGCTGTCTTACCAAAGAGTTGTTTATAACAAATGCCACCCTATAGCACAGCCCATGCAGTGGAAAAGTAGTGCGGAATCACTGCAATTAGACATTATTGCGTTCAATATCAGACTTACGTTAGTGGATGTAGCATCACTACTAAGTATCACCATTAAATGCATCAGCAGCTTCTTCAATTCAAAATCTTCATGATTCTAAATGATAGTCAAAAGAGTTAAAAACAGGAAATGACCACACGTACATTGAACTAACTCATTCTACATTATGTATGTCAATAGAGTTGTACCTACTTTAATATATAAAGCATGGATATAGTCTTTGTATGTGTATAAATGGATATCTTAATTACCTGATAAAGCTTCAAGTTTCTTACAAGTTCGTTATGGCTTTTGACTAGAGTGAAAAAGATACATACATCACGTACTGTCATCATGTCAGATTAGAGCTGTCAATCAAACAACGACAATCCAATCAAATACCTTCAGTGAATGTAGCAAAGAGGACAAGTAGTTTGAGATATCCAGTTTCCTGTAAATGTATGATATTTGCATCATTCATTTAACTACATATGTTACATATAGTTATAATTATGATGTATACAAATTATGATGCATCTGTATAAACATGTTTATACAGATGCATCATAATTTGTATACATCATAATTATAAATTGAATAACTATGATATGACGCACACTCTGTTGGCCAAAGGATATGTATACATTGTACTGCGTGCTCTATGAGAGCATACAGCAATGTATTCAAACATTTTTGTAACAAACAAAATAGAAAACCTGTCTGCTGTGCTATGTGCGATTTTAGAGCGCTTGATTAATCAGATTGAGGATTAATCAGTGTTGAGAAGCACTCTGCTACACATCATCCTTCTCCTAATAACACTTCACAAGTGTTCTGATCAGTCCCTGCATGCTCTAAAACTACACATAGCATGCACATGCATTTTGTATTGAGGGGGCAATGGGGGCTTGCAGTATTGTGGTATCGGTCGATTTTTTAATTTGTGCGATATTACGGTATCTTTTTATTTTGAGATGTGGTATTGCGGTATCGTCCTGGTCTGCGGTATGCGGTATTTGGCGGCTACTGTACGGTACACAGTGAAATTCAAATTTCTTTAGCGTATTTCGGTATTCCGGTGTTTTCCAAAACATTAAGTACTACTGTAGTTTTAAATTTCAATTTTAGATCCGGTATTACGGTATTTTTATTTTTTGATGCGGTATTGCGGTATCAGCTACCCCCAACGCCCCCCTCTGTATTTATTTATTCATTATATTATCATTATTGGTATACGAGCTTGATATAATCAGCTTTAGTTATATAACTCAGAGTCTATTTTTTCATACATATGATTGTATTGTATGAGTAGGAAATGGTGAACTGCATCAACACCATAAAATAAAGGTATTTTAAATTTGTTGCATACCACAAATGGTGCATTAGGACAAGAGCTCGCCACCAACAGTGAAAAGAGTAACAAGTCATTCCTGCAAAATACATAATGTTAATACATGGATTTTCTGAATGGACCAATCACAGGTCAAAGAACAGCAACGTCTGTAAAATATTCATGAGCATCCCTGATGCAGTATTATCTTAATAGCATCTTTTGATGCGAGGGGTCACAAGCAACACAATTTGTATTTATTTTCCCATGCAAGGGCAACACTTGGGCATGGCAAATGGAGCAGTAATGCTGGTGGATGCAATACATTTTGTAGCTGACAGCTGTGCAAGTAGCAAGTGGATAAATTCATTTAAAAGCTAACATACATGTAGTCATTTTCGTATGAGCTACGGTTCGTGCCGTGGGGTGACCGTGCCTGATGTCCGTGTCTAAGCATTCTCATTGGTTGAGCAGCAATAAAAATTGAACGCTGTGATTGGTTGAATGTCTTCGATACCGTACCATGACCGTAACGCCGTGCTGTAGGTTTCCCACTCATACGAAAACGACTCTATGTTAATATCCACTCTGGACAACTACATGTACACGTGTATAGCCTGCGCTTGCATCCAAACTGAACCACGGTTACGCAGATGGACTTACACTGTAACTGTGGTTCAGTTTAGATGCGAGCGCAGGTTACAACTACGTAGCCAGAGTCGATCAGTAATTCAATGTTTACTTCAGTCTGTATGCACACCTTAGTTGTCTGTCAGAATGACTGTAGCCAAACTTTATTTGATTCACAAAGCTGTTTTTCAAAGCACTGTAATAACAAATGGGCATTGTAATGTGAACTCATTATGAATCATATGAATCATGGATCACCTACTGTACAGTGTAGGAATTACAGGGTTGAATATGAAATACAATGAAACTTTGATCTACACCAGTACCTGATACATTCCTTGCAGTTTAATTGATCTGCAACCTGGTATTAAAATGAATTAAAAGATAAAAAAAACATAAACAATCAAGAAGTATGACTTGGAAATCATGGAACTACCCAATCACATGTACACAAGTACAAACAAATACTATTGTTGTACTAGCAATTTGACGCCCATCGTCATGGACATGGTTACAATATACTATATACGGGGATTTGTAAAATTTTTTCTTGGGACTACAAATTCCCCGCCCCAGGGCAACGGAAAAACAACCAACAATTGAATATATATATTAAAGGCATGTTTAATAATCAAGCTAGACACCTTTTGGAAATAATTATTGACCTTAACAGTAGAGATAAGAAGTCATCTGTGCTTAAACACTGCCTTTTTTTTCCAAAGAAAGCCTTTAACTTTGCAAGACCTTGTTTTTCAATGCAATCGGCGACAAAAGTAGTCTCTTTACTGGCGAATGCCATTATTTTGAATTCCTCCATTTATTATACGCTCGGGTGGGGGGGGGGGGGGGGGGGGGGGGGGGGGGGGGGGGGGGGGGGGGGGTTTTTTGGGGGGGGGATGGTAACAGCTGGAATTGATTGATGCATAATATGTCTTATATTAATTAGTACAAGGAACCTCATCCAACAAACAATGGACATACCACAGATTTTGATCCATGCTCAACAAGGTTCCATAATATCTCCACAGAAAGAAATATCAATCTATAAACAAACAAAATAAATGTAACAGCTCAGTGTATAGCAGGGTAATGAATAGTTTTACCTTGTACATGTATGTATGGTATCTGTGAACTACATGAGGTGCTACTGCTACTAGGTACATTTTTGTAATGTTGCTCAACAAAATGCAGATACACGTCACTGCAACATGGTGTGCAATATATGGTACAGAACTGTTCACCCCTGCAACATGGTGTGCAATATACGAACTGTTCACCCCTGCAACATGGTGTGCAATATACGGTACAGAACTGTTTACCCTTGCAACATGGTGTGCAATAGTACAGTACAGAACTGTTCACCCCTGCAACATGGTGTGCAATATATGGTACAGAACTGTTCACCCCTGCAACATGGTGTGCAATATACGGTACAGAACTGTTCACCCCTGCAACATGGTGTGCAATATACGGTACAGAACTGTTCACCCCTGCAACATGGTGTGCAATATATGGTACAGAACTGTTCACCCCTGCAACATGGTGTGCAATATATGGTACAGAACTGTTCACCCCTGCAACATGGTGTGCAATATATGGTACAGAACTGTTCACCCCTGCAACATGGTGTGCAATATATGGTACAGAACTGTTCACCCCTGCAACATGGTGTGCAATATACGGTACAGAACTGTTCACCCCTGCAACATGGTGTGCAATATATGGTACAGAACTGTTCACCCCTGCAACATGGTGTGCAATATACGGTACAGAACTGTTCACCCCTGCAACATGGTGTGCAATATATGGTACAGAACTGTTCACCCCTGCAACATGGTGTGCAATATACGGTACAGAACTGTTCACCCCTGCAACATGGTGTGCAATATATGGTACAGAACTGTTCACCCCTGCAACATGGTGTGCAATATACGGTACAGAACTGTTCACCCCGGCCTGCAACATGGTGTGCAATATACGGTACAGAACTGTTCACCCCTGCAACATGGTGTGCAATATACAGTACAGAACTGTTCACCCCTGCAACATGGTGTGCAATATACGGTACAGAACTGTTCACCCCTGCAACATGGTGTGCAATATACGGTACAGAACTGTTCACCCCTGCAACATGGTGTGCAATATATGGTACAGAACTGTTCACCCCTGCAACATGGTGTGCAATATATGGTACAGAACTGTTCACCCCTGCAACATGGTGTGCAATACATGTATATACAGAGATGGAAGCATGCTGAAATTTTGCTATTGCAATCAATATTACATAATTAATGCAGTGTGTCTCTGCCCAAAACATTGTAGTCGCTATAAAAGCAACATTTGCCTGTCATTTGCAAAGTACCATTTGCAAGCAATTACAGACTGTTAATACAAAGTTGAATGAATGAATAAACCTTTATTTAAACAGCCTGGGTTGTCCTTTCAAGTTATAGGCATATAGTCAATAGATGTATGACAAGTGCGTTATTGTACATTTACTGTACTATAGGTTAACTATACCTTCCAGATGGATCCTCTCTGTCAAGCCCACTGCATATAATACCAGCAGCACCAACTGTCAGCATATCATCACAGTTAAGAACTAGAGAGAACAAATTAAAGTTTCCTTCAAACTGTTCATCTTTTAAACACATTGCAAGTTAGCAAATTATTATTAATAATAATATTATTAATATTTACACAGTCATCCATACCATAGTTTGCCTGTGAGTCAGTCAACATAATAATAATAATAATAATTTATTTATATGTCTATTAGCATTAATTGTTCATAGCACTTAACTAAACTTAATTCAAGAAACCCTAAACATTATATACATTAAAAACAGAAGCATAAAAACAAATATTAATTAATTAATTACATTCAAAAGCCAACTTAAATAAATGAGTCTTTAGTTTAATTTTGAATGTTCCAAGAGATGAACAATGTCTAAGATCATATGGGAGCTCATCCCAGAGTCTCGGGCAAAGTTTGAAAAAGCTCTGTCGCCATACATGTACCAGGTTGGACTTGGGTACAAACAGCAGATCTTGGGTTCCAGAACACAGAGAACGTGTGCACATACTGCAACATACCTGAGCAAGAATAATGTTGCAGTACTCTCATTACTTCCACTTTCAGACTAGTGTCATCTAGCAATTCCAGTGACTAAAATAAAGACATTAAAATACATTTTAATGTTGTACAAAATTAATGTATGTACTTTTAAAATATTAATTCATGTAGGCTTTCCATAAACTTGACATTTGTACATTAACTACTATGTACGTAAAATCAAATGTTATATTGTAGTTATACATACATGTAGAGACCATAGTAATACAAGGGATATGTCGAATGGTCAAGGCAAGACTTTGCGAGACTCTGAGACAAGGCATACATGTACATTTGCTTCGCGTTGTGTGACGTTTTCGCTTCTTTTGTGCTTAGCAACCTCATGCATGCATCTAAAACTTGACAGATACACGCTCTAGAGGCATTCACCAATCCTTTACAGTAGTACATGATCATGCACAATGTGGTTTAGCATGGAGTATACAATCAGTAAAGTTTGTACCTCAACAAGAATTCTTGCAATGCCACTGACTTCTACTAACTGTCCTGTGTAAGACAGACTTGGAACTTGATAGTCTACAACATAGTGCATGATAAAAAAATGAAATGGATGGAAATGAGATTATATCCAGCCAATTAATCAAAGTTAACAGGGAGAAAAATGCCATTGCATGGAAGGTACGCATATCATGCATGTGCTTCTCCCATGGTGGCCAGCCATTGCTTTGCTTATAATCAGCTTGCTTTAGTATTAAACTCATGACTGTATGCATGCAAGAATAATCCTTACCATCTATCATTTTCTGTTGTGATTGTCCACAAAAGAGTGACGTCAAAGACTCACAAAGAACAAGTCTTACATTTGAAGATGGAACCCTTACGAGATTACCTGCACAAGAACAAACAATAGAAAAATTAATTGAATTCATTGTTCACTACTGACATGACTATTTATATATAAAGGTATTTCAATAAAACAGAGTTGGACACCATAGCATGTTGTATGTACATAATGTTTCTGACTGGCGTTCATGACTATTTTTGTAGTCAAGCTAAGTTTGAACAACATTATTTTACAAGTTCACAATAATATGACGTACATAAACAGTGCATTGTGCACGTGTGTACATATTTTGGGCTTTAAGTACAGGTCTATGTAAACTATACATTTTATATACATGTTGTACAAATTTAAAAACTTACCTAGCTGTGTAAGCAAATGGACTATTAATTCAGCATAAATTCCTTCATCTGAAGACTTTTCTTTAAGAAATGGAAACCTACAATACAGTATATCATTGGGATATCAATGTGACGTGACAGTGTGTACTGTATAATGAACATTGTGTTACTACTTACCCACAGACTTTAATTTGCTGACATAATGGCTTTTCATATTGTGAGTTGTGATGTGACAGGTCTAGTGTGTGTATATAATGAACATTGTGTTACTACATTGTACTTACCCACAGACTTGAATTAACTGACATAAAGGCTTTTCATATTGTGAGTTGAGAGTGAATCTTTCAGCACAAACAAGAAGCATATCTGTAATGATTTCAACATCTTTCATGTGCTAACCAATAGTTAAGGATGAAAATTGATATAAAATACATGTACATGTACTATTAAAAAAAGTTAACCTGGTTCCACTCTGAGGCTTTGTCAAACTACATACGATGTTTGTATGCTGCAAAGTGGCATCTCGTGAGCTGCAAAGCAGCGAGAAATGTTTTGACAAAGCCTCTGGAACCAGGGTAAGAAAAAGTGGAAATCCAGTCAAACTGCATCACTTGAGAGATATAAGGGACCTTACGCATGAGAAAATTATAGGACGGGAACGTGAGGATGACAGCACGCGCACTGACGAATAACGGCTCAAAACAACGTTGACGTCCGTGACGGCAATCTACAATGTGAAAACAGGTGAAGTGCCGTTGCAGATTGCCGTCGCGGATGTCAACGTTCATTTTGAGCCGTTACTTGTCAGTGCGTGTGCTGCCGTCCTCACGTTCCCATCCTAGAATCTTTTTGTGCGTAAGGTCCCTATTAAGTGAGATAGGAAGAGCATGCATGCATGTTCTACACCTGATTACTTGTCTGGGCTTCTAAAACAAATATAAAGTCTGTACCTGATGTCACTTCAAGTGAGCTCTCACAATTACACACATACGTGTACATGTACCATGGTATTATTCATTGCCCTCTCACACTTGGAAACAGGCAGTTGACTTTGGGTAGTCAGTTGAGCTTAAATCAACCACCCTCCTCCTAGAGGGTCTGCTCATCCATCCGCATCATGACCCAATGTAATAGCAATAACAGGGAGGCACAGGTATACCTGTGTGTATACTAGTACATGGTGGTGTATTATTGGGAGAGGGGGTATGGAATGGGGTCAAGTTTTACGTAAATAACTGTTTATTCAACATTGGTCCTCAAATTCTATATTTGGAGTGCTTATACCAAACATGTACACATGTACATGTATGTAAGTGTAACTTACAATGCAGAATAAATATTAATCATGCAACTATCAAGCCATCTACACACTTAAAGATCTATACAGTATTTTGCTATACAGTTACATGCTAGGAATGGAGAGTTATAACTAACACAAGGATACAAAGCCACAGTTGAAGTATTTCGTTAATCTATCAATAGCTCGAACATGGCGCTCAACAAGACCAACCTAACGAGAAACAACAGCTAAATCAGTAAGCTTACATGTAAGCTTTAAATATTATCGTGTTTAAATAAAAGTTATTGTATTGTATTGTATTATTGTATGTAAACAAGACCAAGTCCCTAACGATATTTAACAACAGCACTGTACATAAAACTACATTTGTAAGAGTTCACTTAAAACTACTATAATGATTGTTCAATAAGTCTTGTAGCTATACGAATGACTCTTTTGGTTTATACTTTAAGTTCTTACTGAATGTTTGTCACAAAGAAGTTTATGTGTCTTTGCCGCACTGACGGGAACAAATCGAGAGTGAACGCCTTTGTTTTGCTGAAATAAAAACGATCGTTGTCAGACAAAGGACAGATAACTGATTTTTACTAAAGAGTATTATCTATCCTCACTTTTTCACTGCTGTAGAGAACTTCTTCGTCGGTAATTACGTTGTTTACGACAGGAATTGGTTTGACTTCTGTCGCAGTCGCCATTTTGTTTTCATGTAGATTTCGAGAACTCCTGTTGCCTTAGCAACAACCGCTGACATAATCACTATTCCCAATCTTCTTACCTCTCTCCATCGCGAACAAAAACAATCATAAAATTTAAAATCTACTGATCCTTCTGTTAGAATATTTTTCACTCTCTTGCAGGCGCAATAACGCAGATATTTATTCTTGTGCCGGTTATTCTCCTATTTACTCGGGCCCAGGCCGCAGGCCGCCCGAGTTAGAAAATGCGGATTTCGGTAGTAGTAGTAGTAGTAGTAGTAGTAGTTTTGTTCGGCTCCAAAATGACGAGTATGCGAGGTATTTAATCGTATCCGGAGTTTCAAGATTACTCAGCAGATTTGAAAAGATAAACGAGAAACAGGACTCAAGTAGATTTTGAATCTTAGTTTTGAAAGCAGCTGTAGATCTTCAAGCTATTAAAAGGTCAGGATTCTAGTTCATCGTTCAATGACTAGAAGTGGTAAAAGGACTAGAAGCTCGCTTAAAATATTTTTTTTTTTAAACAAACCTGAGGCCGTTATCGGAACCATCTGACCTATGCAACCTCAAGACGTATCATGTTCGTACTCACCGGACTAATAGTCTCCCTCGTCACTCAACTGTCACTGATTGTCATGACGTCAGAGAAATTATATTGTATTGAAGAAGATGTCCTTGTTTTATTCGACGTTCGAACCGTAACTCGAACCCGAACTCGATTCCAAACTCGACGTTTCGGGATCTGAAGCTAGAGAGGGGGCCTTTACACAAACTCATCAAAATCAAATCAATTGAACTCAAAGTCAAAAGGTAATCAAATGAACTCAAAGGCAAATCAAATGAACTCGACACATACATGTATATACATAGTCTCCCTCGTCACGCAACTGTCAGTCATTGTCAGGTCTCTCCTCGCGCAGCTGACATTGTCCTTGTTCTTCAACCAACTGGCATTCATTTTCAAGTACTTCCTCGAACAACTGACATTTTCCTTTTCACAATGCCCGAGTGAACGCTCATTGAGCGTCTTGTTTATGAATAAAAATTGAACAAAAAAACCCTCCAGTTTCCTCTACCAGTACCAGTCCCAACACTTCCAATTTGAAAGCGCGCAGCCTGGATTGACAGCAATTCAAAATGGCGGACTTCAAGTGATTCCAAGGTTTTTTTACGCTTTCACTCGATTACTGATAACTTTCTGATGTAGTTATTCTGTAGCTGCTCTGATTCTTTGCACCAGAATGTACAACAAAGGTGGACGAGGCAAACAAAAAGGGTTTGGATTTGGAGGGTTTTCGTTAGCAAGTAAGAAAGAGACGAGTCTAGCGCCAGGCAGTTCTGCAGCGTTGGCAAATCGTAGCCAGAAAATAAAAGGAAGCGAGCAACAAGAAATACACCCACAAAGCTCAGGATTATCTTTGCCTGACAAGAGAAGGCCGTAAGTAAAATAACAGCTAATAAACAATTACATTAATAGCAAACTTGTGTCTTGTCTTTGTGACTTCCATTGGAGTGCGACTGACCATGAATCCATAAAAAGACCATAAAGGCATGATAAGCTTAATACAACAGTCAACAGTGTTCCTTTATCTTCATTTGCAGTCCATTTTTTGATGGTGATGATGATGATGTTGACAACTTTGATGAGAAGCAGTTTGATGACAGTGATGAGGATGCAAGTGCCATGTGTCAATCGACTGGTGTAGATGATGATGATGAAGATGAATTGGAGTTATTCATGAAAGGGATTGAGGTAATATTAATACTGCTGATAGTCTAAAATCATTACAGTGAGTTGCTCAAAACTGTGAACACCTTTAATATAATCGCATACTTCTGTCGTGGTTACATGTATTAGCCAATCAGCTTTTGAAATGGCGTGTACTACATGTACAATGTATGTAATGCAGCAGTCTTTAATACAACTTTTTCAGAAAGAAGTAAAAAATGAGGAAAGCAAAAGTGAGCAGCAAAGAGCTGAAGACGAAAAGAAAAAGTAAGCAACAAAGACAATCATCCACAAAATCATGTCATTTTATTATTATTTCTTTGTTTACTTGAAAAATACATATATACATAATGTATGTCGTACATGTACTTTTACTTATAATACATGTACAGAATGAAATACAATATTGTCTGAGTAGTAGTGGTCTCCTTGGGTGCTTTCCATTTGTTCGAAAAACCGGTAATTTCGGTTGGGAATTAAATGGTATGGTTAATTTTCTGGAAATTCCAACCGAATAATGTGGATAACCTTTTGAGGTTGTCCACTATTCCGGTTGGAATGAACCAACTGGAAATTTCTGAACCATTTGATGGAATCTTGTGGAATCTCTCGGTTCCAGTTCTCTCAGAGATCCCACAGAATACATTCCAAATCCAACCCAGATCAAAGCATTAATGGTAAGCTCCCATTCCATCTGGTTTGCTACGTGAGTGGAAAAGTTCTTACCATTATGCATCGGTTTACCCCATCCGAATGTTAAGCACCCAACTCAGCTGTTTTTAGTTCTGTCACACAATGCTCCTGGGCCAGGAGCGCTGTGTGACAGAACTGAAAACGACTGCATTGTGTGACAGAACTAAAAACGACTGCATTGTGTGATGGAACTAAAAACGACTGCATTGTGTGACGGAACTAAAAACGACTGCATTGTGTGACGGAACTAAAATCGACTGCATTGTGTGACGGAACTAAAAACGACTGCATTGTGTGATGGAACTAAAAACGACTGCATTGTGTGATGGAACTAAAAACGACTGCATTGTGTGATGGAACTAAAAACGACTGCATTGTGTGACAGAACTAAAAACGACTGCATTGTGTGACGGAACTAAAAACGACTGCATTGTGTGATGGAACTAAAAACGACTGCATTGTGTGATGGAACTAAAAACGACTGCATTGTGTGACAGAACTAAAAAACGACTGCATTGTGTGACGGAACTAAAAACGACTGCATTGTGTGATGGAACTAAAAACGACTGCATTGTGTGACAGAACTAAAAACGACTGCATTGTGTGACGGAACTAAAAACGACTGCATTGTGTGATGGAACTAAAAACGACTGCATTGTGTGACAGAACTAAAAACGACTGCATTGTGTGATGGAACTAAAAACGACTGCATTGTGTGATGGAACTAAAAACGACTGCATTGTGTGATGGAACTAAAAACGACTGCATTGTGTGACAGAACTAAAAACGACTGCATTGTGTGACGGAACTAAAAACGACTGCATTGTGTGATGGAACTAAAAACGACTGCATTGTGTGATGGAACTAAAAACGACTGCATTGTGTGACAGAACTAAAAACGACTGCATTGTGTGACGGAACTAAAAACGACTGCATTGTGTGATGGAACTAAAAACGACTGCATTGTGTGACAGAACTAAAAACGACTGCATTGTGTGACGGAACTAAAAACGACTGCATTGTGTGATGGAACTAAAAACGACTGCATTGTGTGACAGAACTAAAAATGACTGCATTGTGTGACAGAACTAAAAATGACTGCATTGTGTGACAGAACTAAAAACGAGTGCATTGTGTGACAGAACTAAAAATGACTGCATTGTGTGACGGAACTAAAAACGACTGCATTGTGTGACAGAACTAAAAACGACTGCATTGTGTGACGGAACTAAAAACGACTGCATTGTGTGATGGAACTAAAAACGACTGCATTGTGTGCAGAACTAATTTGATAAAAACAACTGCATTGTGTGACGGAACTAAAAACGGCTGCATAGGAGACTAGTACATGTACAATTATGTAGTTACACAACTAATAATGTTTTGGTATTTTGTTATGTCAGAGTTCAGCGTCAGGATATTGAAGAGGAAGACGATCATGAGTCTTATTTCAACTACGTGAAAAATGCCCCAGTGGAGGCTTACCCTGATGAAGATGATGTTGAGATTGATTATGACAGCGATGGAAACCCTATTGTACCTGAGAAATCAAAGGTTTTTTCATCAATAGAATCTAATACATTGTCTATCTTACATGTAGCATTAAAACTCAGAGCATTACATGTACAAGTGTAGCATTAAAACTCAGAGCATTACATGTATGTACGATGTACATGTATTTGTGTATGTAGTGTTCATTATCAATAAATATCCTAAACACTAACAGCTAAGCCACGCCCATTTACATAAATCAGTGATCAAAGTTGGAGGTGCGGCTTATCTGTAGGAGCATCTTGTTAGCAAGTTTGCATGCATGAACTATGAAGCAAGGAATGAAAGCTACAACGTAATTATGCAGCTTTCTTCTCAAGACTTATTATTGTCCCTGTCTAAGGCCCTGTTTACAAGGGGAAAGGATTACCCTAGCATTTATTTAGTTACTCTAGTACTAGGGTCAAAGATAACACAGGTTTACAAGCATGGGTATCGACAAATGGTCAAGTTGAGACTTTGCGAGACTCCAAGAAAAGGCTTCTTTTTTATTTCGAGCCAGAGACGCTTTTTTGACGATTTCCTTTGATTTCTAAATTTGAGACTCTGAGATGGCTTTTTGTTAAAAAAACGAGACTTTGAGACCCGCGAAATTTAACCGATATTTTGCGAGACTCTGATTTTTTTGCAGGGACCATTTGACACCCCTACAAGTGAAATTTCTTCAATTGGGATTCCCCTTCCCCTTAATGAGTCAATTCAATTACTTGGTACCGTATTAAAACCGCGCCACTGACAATCTTGGTCAGCTGCCATATTGTACTCATCAATTGAAAAGGCCTGGAAACTATTGAAAAGTTGTCCTGGGTAGGCGAGTTTAATATCCCAGCAAAACCGTTTACAAGGGGAAAACATAATCCTAGCAGTAGGATAACCCTACCTGCAGCCTTGTAAACACGTACATGTAAGCATAGAAAAGAAGAAACCTACAAGTGCTAGGATAACCCTGGTACTGGGATAGCTAGCCCTACTGCGAGGGTTAACCCCCTCCCCCTTGTATTAAACACCAGCCTAAATCTTCTATTTTAAACATTCTTCAAAGAACAAAAGCTTAAATGCCATGGGGCATGTGTGCCCTTGACATTTGACAAA
Source organism: Actinostola sp. cb2023 (assembly GCA_033675265.1). Taxonomy (NCBI): domain Eukaryota; kingdom Metazoa; phylum Cnidaria; class Anthozoa; order Actiniaria; family Actinostolidae; genus Actinostola; species Actinostola sp. cb2023. The sequence goes on from JAUJYZ010001317.1 coordinate 36,095, forward strand.
GATAATATACTATGACAAACTGTAGATAATAATTAATATATTATTTTTTTGCTTGTTTGTTAATTTTTAGATAATTGTACCTTTGCCAAGAGTTGACCATTCTGAGGTAATGTACTTCTCTCCAGCTGAAATAAAAAGCTAAATTCCATTGATGTACATGTACATGTATATAGGAAGTACAAACTCCCCCCCTGTTCCTGAGGACCATCAACATGATACTAAGGGAACACTGTTGACCAGCATTACCTCAAGTTTCAAAGTGACATTAATTAATATTTTAGTAAAAGTCTATTATATATTCAAATATCTATCGTAATGAATGCATGCAATACATACTACAATTAATTGTTTTCTTTGCATTTTTCTGATAATTAATATGTGTGCATTTTTATATGAATTAAATAATTAATTGCCTTTTTCCTCTTTCAATTTTCAAGATTGATTATCCTAACTTTGTAAAAAACTTTTACAATATGCATGAGGAAATAGCAAAACTCCCAAATCAAGAGGTCAACGATTTAAGGAAAAAGCTTGGAATCAAGGTTAGTTTGTGCCTACACATAGTGTGCAGAGGGTACACTCTTTGAATAAATGTCAAATGGTTACCAAAAATTATAGCCGTATTCGTATGAGTGGGAAACCTACATGTATGGCACAGAGCTACAGTCACAGTACGGAATTGAAGACTTTCTATTCAACCAATCACAGTGCACAAAATCATTGCTTAGCCAATCAGAATGCTTGGACATGGCACGGTCACTGCACAGCATAAACTGTACATGTAAGAACATACAGGGAAAGTACTGTACAGCTGTAATTGGTCAGTGAAACTAAATGCTGAGCAATATAATCAACAAAAGTTTAATAATGACCAAATAAATTATGCAATTCACATAAATGTACTGTGTTATGCAGAATCTGTTATGCAGAATCAAGCTGACAGCATTTTGTTTATGTCATGTACACTGTATTTGTTTAGGTTTCAGGTGCAATGCCTACCAGACCATGTATTAGTTTTGCTCATTTTGGTTTTGATGAGCAGCTAATGACAGCAATAAGGAAGTCAGAGTACACACAACCAACTCCTATTCAGTGCCAGGTACTTGATTGGATTATCGACAGTAGACATATAACTAAATCAATCAACAGCTCACACTTGTGTAATAGACTGTAGAATTGTTACATGTTTTAGGTCAGGACTAATTATGGTATTGAACAGATCTACAGTGTACATGTATTTATATTATTATTATTTGTTTATTTTTATACATTTTGTTAACATTGTAAAAATCATTGAGACTTCAGTTAATGCATTTTAAAGAAATTATTATTATTATTAGATAAGTATGATTTATAAATGTTGACATATGGCAGAGTCACACTGTACACTACAAGTTGATGGTGGCCCTGTGTAGCTGGTGGTCAGTGGATGTTTGGAGGGGGAGGGGAGGAGATAGAGAGAAGGAAAGGCTTGTGTGTAGCTGGTGGTCAGTGGATGTTTGGAGGGGGAGGGGAGGAGATAGAGAGAAGGAAAGGCTTGTGTGTAGCTGGTGGTCAGTGGATGTTTGGAGGGGGGGAGGAGATAGAGAGAAGGAAAGGCTTGTGTGTAGCTGGTGGTCAGTGGATGTTTGGAGGGGGAGGGGAGGAGATAGAGAGAAGGAAAGGCTTGTGTGTAGCTGGTTGTCAGTGGATGTTTGGAGGGGGAGGGGAGGAGATAGAGAGAAGGAAAGGCTTGTGTGTAGATGGTGGTTAGTGGATGTTTGGAGGGGGAGGGGAGGAGATAGAGAGAAGGAAAGGCTTGTGTGTAGCTGGTGGTCAGTGGATGTTTGGAGGGGGGAGGGGAGGAGATAGAGAGAAGGAAAGGCTTGTGTGTAGCTGGTGGTCAGTGGATGTTTGGAGGGGAGGGGAGGAGATAGAGAGAAGGAAAGGCTTGTGTGTAGCTGGTGGTCAGTGGATGTTTGGAGGGGGAGGGGAGGAGATAGAGAGAAGGAAAGGATTGTGTGTAGATGGTGGTCGGTGGATGTTTGGAGGGGGAGGGAAGGAGATAGAGAGAAGAAAAGGCTTGTGTGTAGCTGGTGGTCGGTGGATGTTTGGAGGGGGAGGGGAGGAGATAGAGAGAAGGAAAGGCTTGTGTGTAGATGGTGGTCAGTAGATGTTTGGAGGGGGAGGGGAGGAGATAGAGAGAAGGAAAGGCTTGTGTGTAGATGGTTGTCAGTGGATGTTTGGAGGGGGAGGGGAGGAGATAGAGAGAAGGAAAGGCTTGTGTGTAGCTGGTGGTCAGTGGATGTTTGGAGGGGGAGGGGAGGAGATAGAGAGAAGGAAAGGCTTGTGTGTAGCTGGTGGTCAGTGGATGTTTGGAGGGGGAGGGGAGGAGATAGAGAGAAGGAAAGGCTTGTGTGTAGCTGGTGGTCAGTGGATGTTTGGAGGGGGGAGGGGAGGAGATAGAGAGAAGGAAAGGCTTGTGTGTAGATGGTGGTCAGTAGATGTTTGGAGGGGGAGGGGAGGAGATAGAGAGAAGGAAAGGCTTGTGTGTAGCTGGTGGTCAGTGGATGTTTGGAGGGGGAGGGGAGGAGATAGAGAGAAGGAAAGGCTTGTGTGTAGCTGGTGGTCAGTGGATGTTTGGAGGGGGAGGGGAGGAGATAGAGAGAAGGAAAGGCTTGTGTGTAGATGGTGGTCAGTAGATGTTTGGAGGGGGGGAGGAGATAGAGAGAAGGAAAGGCTTGTGTGTAGCTGGTGGTCAGTGGATGTTTTGAGAGGGGGAGGGGAGGAGATAGAGAGAAGGAAAGGCTTGTGTGTAGATGGTTGTCAGTGGATGTTTGGAGGGGGAGGGGAGGAGATAGAGAGAAGGAAAGGCTTGTGTGTAGCTGGTGGTCAGTGGATGTTTGGAGGGGGAGGGGAGGAGATAGAGAGAAGGAAAGGCTTGTGTGTAGCTGGTGGTCAGTGGATGTTTGGAGGGGGAGGGGAGGAGATAGAGAGAAGGAAAGGCTTGTGTGTAGCTGGTGGTCAGTGGATGTTTGGAGGGGGAGGGGAGGAGATAGAGAGAATGAAAGGCTTGTGTGTAGCTGGTGGTCAGTGGATGTTTGGAGGGGGAGGGGAGGAGATAGAGAGAAGGAAAGGCTTGTGTGTAGCTGGTGGTCAGTGGATGTTTGGAGGGGGAGGGGAGGAGATAGAGAGAAGGAAAGGCTTGTGTGTAGCTGGTGGTCAGTGGATGTTTGGAGGGGGAGGGGAGGAGATAGAGAGAAGGAAAGGCTTGTGTGTAGCTGGTGGTCAGTGGATGTTTGGAGGGGGAGGGAAGGAGATAGAGAGAAGGAAAGGCTTGTGTGTAGCTGGTGGTCAGTGGATGTTTGGAGGGGGAGGGGAGGAGATAGAGAGAAGGAAAGGCTTGTGTGTAGCTGGTGGTCAGTGGATGTTTGGAGGAGGAGGGGAGGAGATAGAGAGAAGGAAAGGCTTGTGTGTAGCTGGTGGTCAGTGGATGTTTGGAGGGGGAGGGGAGGAGATAGAGAGAAGGAAAGGCTTGTGTGTAGCTGGTGGTCAGTGGATGTTTGGAGGGGGGGAGGAGATAGAGAGAAGGAAAGGCTTGTGTGTAGCTGGTGGTCAGTGGATGTTTGGAGGGGGAGGGGAGGAGATAGAGAGAAGGAAAGGCTTGTGTGTAGATGGTTGTCAGTGGATGTTTGGAGGGGGAGGGGAGGAGATAGAGAGAAGGAAAGGCTTGTGTGTAGCTGGTGGTCAGTGGATGTTTGGAGGGGGAGGGGAGGAGATAGAGAGAAGGAAAGGCTTGTGTGTAGCTGGTGGTCAGTGGATGTTTGGAGGGGGAGGGGAGGAGATAGAGAGAAGGAAAGGCTTGTGTGTAGCTGGTGGTCAGTGGATGTTTGGAGAGGGAGGGGAGGAGATAGAGAGAAGGAAAGGCTTGTGTGTAGCTGGTGGTCAGTGGATGTTTGGAGGGGGAGGGGAGGAGATAGAGAGAAGGAAAGGCTTGTGTGTAGCTGGTGGTCAGTGGATGTTTGGAGGGGAGGGGAGGAGATAGAGAGAAGGAAAGGCTTGTGTGTAGCTGGTGGTCAGTGGATGTTTGGAGGGGGAGGGGAGGAGATAGAGAGAATGAAAGGCTTGTGTGTAGATGGTGGTCAGTGGATGTTTGGAGGGGGAGGGGAGGAGATAGAGAGAAGGAAAGGCTTGTGTGTAGATGGTTGTCAGTGGATGTTTGGAGGGGGAGGGGAGGAGATAGAGAGAAGGAAAGGCTTGTGTGTAGCTGGTGGTCAGTGGATGTTTGGAGAGGGAGGGGAGGAGATAGAGAGAAGGAAAGGCTTGTGTGTAGCTGGTGGTCAGTGGATGTTTGGAGGGGGAGGGGAGGAGATAGAGAGAAGGAATGGCTTGTGTGTAGCTGGTGGTCAGTGGATGTTTGGAGGGGGAGGGGAGGAGATAGAGAGAAGGAAAGGCTTGTGTGTAGCTGGTTGTCAGTGGATGTTTGGAGGGGGAGGGGAGGAGATAGAGAGAAGGAAAGGCTTGTGTGTAGCTGGTGGTCAGTGGATGTTTGGAGGGGGAGGGGAGGAGATAGAGAGAATGAAAGGCTTGTGTGTAGCTGGTGGTCAGTGGATGTTTGGAGGGGGAGGGGAGGAGATAGAGAGAAGGAAAGGCTTGTGTGTAGATGGTGGTCAGTAGATGTTTGGAGGGGGAGGGGAGGAGATAGAGAGAAGGAAAGGCTTGTGTGTAGCTGGTTGTCAGTGGATGTTTGGAGGGGGAGGGGAGGAGATAGAGAGAAGGAAAGGCTTGTGTGTAGATGGTGGTCAGTGGATGTTTGGAGGGGGAGGGGAGGAGATAGAGAGAAGGAAAGGCTTGTGTGTAGATGGTGGTCAGTGGATGTTTGGAGGGGGAGGGGAGGAGATAGAGAGAAGGAAAGGCTTGTGTGTAGCTGGTGGTCAGTAGATGTTTGGAGGGGGGAGGAGATAGAGAGAAGGAAAGGCTTGTGTGTAGATGGTTGTCAGTGGATGTTTGGAGGGGGAGGGGAGGAGATAGAGAGAAGGAAAGGCTTGTGTGTAGCTGGTGGTCAGTGGATGTTTGGAGGGGGAGGGGAGGAGATAGAGAGAAGGAAAGGCTTGTGTGTAGATGGTGGTCAGTGGATGTTTGGAGGGGGAGGGGAGGAGATAGAGAGAAGGAAAGGCTTGTGTGTAGCTGGTGGTCAGTAGATGTTTGGAGGGGGAGGGGAGGAGATAGAGAGAAGGAAAGGCTTGTGTGTAGATGGTTGTCAGTGGATGTTTGGAGGGGGAGGGAGGAGATAGAGAGAAGGAAAGGCTTGTGTGTAGATGGTGGTCAGTGGATGTTTGGAGGGGGAGGGAAGGAGATAGAGAGAAGGAAAGGCTTGTGTGTAGCTGGTTGTCAGTGGATGTTTGGAGGGGGAGGGGAGGAGATAGAGAGAAGGAAAGGCTTGTGTGTAGCTGGTGGTCAGTGGATGTTTGGAGAGGGAGGGGAGGAGATAGAGAGAATGAAAGGCTTGTGTGTAGATGGTTGTCAGTGGATGTTTGGAGGGGGAGGGGAGGAGATAGAGAGAAGGAAAGGCTTGTGTGTAGCTAGCTGTGGTCAGTGGATGTTTGGAGGGGGAGGGGAGGAGATAGAGAGAAGGAAAGGCTTGTGTGTAGCTGGTGGTCAGTGGATGTTTGGAGGGGGAGGGGAGGAGATAGAGAGAAGGAAAGGCTTGTGTGTAGATGGTGGTCAGTGGATGTTTGGAGGGGGAGGGGAGGAGATAGAGAGAAGGAAAGGCTTGTGTGTAGATGGTTGTCAGTGGATGTTTGGAGGGGGAGGGGAGGAGATAGAGAGAAGGAAAGGCTTGTGTGTAGCTGGTTGTCAGTGGATGTTTGGAGGGGGAGGGGAGGAGATAGAGAGAAGGAAAGGCTTGTGTGTAGATGGTGGTCAGTGGATGTTTGGAGGGGGAGGGGAGGAGATAGAGAGAAGGAAAGGCTTGTGTGTAGATGGTTGTCAGTGGATGTTTGGAGGGGGAGGGGAGGAGATAGAGAGAAGGAAAGGCTTGTGTGTAGCTGGTGGTTAGTGGATGTTTGGAGGGGGAGGGAAGGAGATAGAGAGAAGGAAAGGCTTGTGTGTAGATGGTTGTCAGTGGATGTTTGGAGGGGGAGGGGAGGAGATAGAGAGAAGGAAAGGCTTGTGTGTAGCTGGTGGTTAGTGGATGTTTGGAGGGGGAGGGAAGGAGATAGAGAGAAGGAAAGGCTTGTGTGTAGCTGGTGGTTAGTGGATGTTTGGAGGGGGAGGGGAGGAGATAGAGAGAAGGAAAGGCTTGTGTGTAGCTGGTGGTCAGTGGATGTTTGGAGGGGGAGGGGAGGAGATAGAGAGAAGGAAAGGCTTGTGTGCAGGCATTGGTTGGGCTCCCTGTGTGAAAGACCGTTCACCCAACAAAATCATACAATACATCAAGAGGAGGCTTAAGTAACTTACTGTGCTACTCTGTTTCTTTCAGTCCATTCCTGTAGCCCTCACTGGTCGTGATATTATTGGCATTGCTAAAACTGGCTCTGGTAAGACAGCTGCCTATCTATGGCCAGCAATAGTTCACATCATGGACCAACCAGAACTACAGGTTGATGATGGCCCTATTGCATTAATATGTGCTCCGACAAGAGAGTTGTGTCAACAGATCTACACTGAAGCCAGAAGGTTTGGCAAAGTGTACAATATACATACTGTAGCTGTGTTTGGCGGTGGAAACAAGTATGAGCAATCAAAATCCTTACAAGAAGGAGCTGAAATAGTTGTGGCCACACCAGTGAGTATCAAATGAATGTACATTGTAGTGTTACATTGTAAGTGTGAACATTCTTGCCAGGAATTCATAGGGCAGTTAACCCGCTATTATTACACTGTACCAGCCATCCAGGGGTTTCAATAGAATTCAAAGAAGGCAGATTATTCCTTTTATGTATTTTTGATATACACTGTACACTGTACAATGTACATGTATGTAAGGGCATTGAGATATCCTGTAAGGAAAACATTACTGCACCGTAAAAAAGAGTACTTCACTTCACTGACATTTTGAGCCTTCGTCGGAGTAAGAAGGCAGATACATGCATGTACATTGTACATGTACTTGGCCTGTTTATGAGCTTGAATGAATTCAAAGCAATTTAGTGAACCTCTGACGTTGTGCTTGAGATTACATGATAATAGTATATGCTAAACAGTATAAGAAAGTATGAAATGGACCAGTGAGTCTATACAGGTCTTCAGTAATTGTCTAGGCTGCAAGAGAAGGCAATCTAGAAAATAAAGACTTGTTTATCTTATTTGCCAGGGGCGTTTGATAGACCATGTCAAATCCAAAGCTACAAACTTAAGAAGAGTGACATTTTTGGTATTTGATGAAGCTGACAGGATGTTTGATATGGGATTTGGTTAGTATATAACACATGTATGCATATAATGGCAGTAAAAACCAGTCTTCAAAGCCCACTGTATTATTGTGGCATACTAGGGCCAGTGATTATTTTAAAATGGACACTTTTTTCACAGTTGTACGTTTCAAGGTTAGGTTGTTATAGTGGGTCCAAGCTATGTTACAGTAGTATTAACATACAGTGTATTAGGATTACATGTAAGTTTTAGGGTTTTATGGTCGGCAAGCTTTGTAAGTGTGTTCAAATTAGCTTTTAATTAAATAATTTAAGTCAAAGAAAGTTGATTAATAATGGTAATATGACTGAGTGGCCAGAGTCCAATTCACTCTTACTGCATGTATGCATACTGATTTTTAAGATCAGCAAACTGGTTTCTTTCTGGTGCAAACAGCCTATATGATCTGATTAGAAAGAGTTTGTCTGAAAGAACATTTCTGGAAAGTTTCGATGGAATAGGATAAAATCTAAAAAAGTTATCGGGATGACATTTATAGACTTTAGTATGGGATTTTGCCGTCATGCGTTACAAGCCTCGTTTTGATGTTTTTTTCAGAATATAAATCGTTCATAACTTCGCAGAGTTGTTTCAGTGGGTTGTCTGTGAAGGAGGATTGACTCTTGAGATTGACCTTTATTCTATTTTTACAGAGCCACAAGTGAGGTCCATTGCAAATAATGTCAGACCTGACAGACAGAGTAAGTTTATATGTTGGAGAGTTCTGTGTTTTTGATTTCAATAAAATTGGCTGTTATTGCTATTTACATGTATATTGGCAAACAAGTACACATAGTGCTGCAGTATTGACAGTTAATCATTGAACTACATGTACATTTGTAGCTCTTGCACACTTTATAAAATAGTGTGCTAGTAGTTGTTGTAGTTCAGAGAACAGTCAGTAGTTGTAGTTAACATTATACAAAAATGTGAATAAACGTCTAGATTGTACAGTACCACACCCAATTTGGGTACAGTACATATTATTACTTGGTAAATAATTATTCTTAAATGCTCCATATCATGTTCACTCTTTTTCAGCTCTGTTGTTTAGTGCGACATTTAAAAAGAAAGTAGAGTTCTTGTGCCGTGATACTCTGATAGATCCTATTAGAGTCGTTATTGGTGAGCTTGGAGAGGTATGTACACTCATGTACATATACATGTATCATTCTTTAATACATGTACTATGTACAGGTTGTCCATGGAATATACACCTATTCCAAATACCGTTGTCTGGACCGAAAGCAACAAGCAAGAAGCTGACGACTGCAAAGGACTTTGGGAATCTCCTAATTAATTAATTTATCCGTGGTACTTGAGAAGTTATCCCTACGAGCGTTGAATAGTAATCATTTGGAACTATTCGGCCATTTGAAAATGCATGTTGTCAAAATATCTACGGATGAATAAATGAATATTAAGTAGAAAGTCCCAATGCCCTTTGCGGTCGTCAGCTTCTTGCTTCTTGCTTTCGGCGGGGACAACGATTTTTGGAATAGGACTGGTGTATTTCAATATGGAAGTAACTGTCACGTAATACACATAAAAATCTCCTTCATTGTTTAGTGCTAATTTCTGAAGCACTTCCACTTCCAAAATACACCAATCTACATATTTATTAATATTGAAATTGTGAAAATAATTACAATGACATCATTACCAAGTCAGATGACAGTTAAACATACATGCATACACTGTATGTTACTCAAACAATGTAACTGTTTAACTATAATTTTGTAATATTGAATGACAGGCCAATGAAGATGTTACACAAATAGTTCAGATTTTCAACGCACCTCCAGAAAAATGGTCGTGGGCTCACACAAAACTTGGTGTCGTTTGCGTCAGGTCAGATGGCTGTACATTCTGAATTACTTTTTTTATTTTTTTGTTTGTTTTGCATTACTTATATATTATGTTCATTTGAGTGAGCACTAGTCATCATTTACAGCACAGACACAAGATATATTATTTCTTATATATTTGTTAGCAATCTTTAGTCAAGGGCATCCAGTTCAGCAATGGCTGGTTGAAATAGAGCCCTTCATGGAGGCCTTTGTCACTGTGAAAACTGGCCTGACGCTAGCATAACCACAAGGATCAAAATATTTTCCATTGCTTACAAGTGCTAATGCTTACGTGGGACTCGTTTTCACATGACATGTGCTTGCATGGTTGGTGAAAACCAGTGATAAAAATTACGAAATCTCCAGATAGAAAAAAAGGGAGAAAGGTTGTAGCGTTTGATGCTCTATCCAACAGGTCTTCATCAAGGTTTTCATCAAGATACAGTAATTTATTTAGCTCTTTAAAATTGTGTCAGTTTCCCATGATCAATCGTCTGCATGTGCTGGTGGCATTACTTTGTAGTTTCATTGATGTTTAAAATAGTTGGCTTTTTGCTGTATTTCAGATGGAAGTGTTTTAATATTTGTCACCAAAAAGGTAAACAGTGAAGAGTTAGCAGCTAACATGAAGATGAATGACTTTGAAGGTACGTCAATTCACAATTATAAACAATTTTCAAATACATTCAGAAATCTCTGTGATCTGATTGGCTGTTACCTGTGTTACACCGACACAGTGTCTACTAGTTTAACCACTAGTCCCTATCAGTATGAAGATGTGTGAAGCTGATATTATTTTGTTTTGTTTTAATTTGAAGTCGCTCTGTTACATGGAGATATGGATCAGTTTGAAAGAAATAAAGTGCTTGGACAATTTAGAAAAAAGGAAATCCCAATATTAGTAGCTACAGATGTCGCAGGTAAGCTGTATTATGTATAAAAATCCTCTAAGTTCGTTCTGTCCCTTGCTTCAAGGGTTTTTCTCCGGGTACTCAGGGTTTTCCTCCCTCACTAAAAATGAACAATATTTTGATCTGAGCTGAGCTCCGTGGTCTGACATGGGTCGTATGGTGGCAACATAGTGCGCCTTTATATGCCTTCGACTCGCCCTTCGTAATTCAGCCGCCGGATGCAAGGAAGGATGATTAGCCCCAAACTATTATAATGTATACCACATTCTGATCATCAATCCTTTATAGAAAGAGAGCAGATGATATGCTATTATATTAATTAGCACTAACTATGTTTAACAAATGTTTCAATTTGCATTCAGCTCGTGGACTTGACATCCCTTCTATCAAGACAGTGATCAATTATGACGTAGCACGAGATATCACAACACATACTCACAGAATTGGACGTACTGGAAGAGCAGGTACATATTAGTACTGGGCACCATTCTACAAGTGGCAATTGGGCTGGTCCCTTGTTATTGCGATTTCCTTGTCTCCATAATGGACACCTCGCGTTTGATTTCCTTTGTCTATTTGTTGCGTGCTTAATAGTTGTCAATTTATTGTAACTAGGAATGAAGGGTGTGGCCCACACCCTCCTCACAGCGACGGATCAACACTTTGCTGGAGATCTTGTGCGCAATCTTGTAAGTACTGATCTAGACATGTGCAAAATAGTTCAACTAGAGTGCAAACAATATATCCATGAAACGGTATTAACTAATAAACCTTTTTACCGAAACGGTGGCCATCTTGAATTATGGGATGCCCAGGGTGCAAGCTAGTAACCATTTGGCCATGAAAAACTACGAAAACCTAATTTAAAGCAATGAATTTGTACAAAATTATACAACAATACACAACACATGTAGATGCAATGTAGTAAGCCATACAACACTATGGTTAGAGTGAAATAGAAAAATAATATATTGACGCGACTCCATGTGTACAGTTTTTGGGAGTTTTTGGGTCATTTGCACCCTGAGCTTCCCATAATGTTTTAGCCAAAACAATAGAATCCAAAACAATAGAAAACAATAGAGATAACACTATTTACTATTTAGTAATAGTACTATTTCAAAGACAATCAATGTACAGTGAAACGTTTGCATTACAATCCCATACATGAGGTGTATCCCCCCCCCCCCCCCCCCCCCCCCGGGATTGCAATACAGTACTTGTATCATTATTTCTTTGTTTAGGAAATCGCTAACCAAGTTGTTCCTGAACCTCTACTAAAGTTGGCCATGAAGGTATTGCAAAGCATGCTTGATATCAATACTATCCGAATATACCATGGATTACATTAGAGCTAACTACAAACCAACTGTCTTGTTCTGAAGGCAAGTTGGTCGGGCAATAAAAACAGTACTTGACACAGGCAGCCCAACCAAACCATTTCTCCTGAAATGAATGGGCTGTCTTGCGGGACACGCACAGGGAGCCCAACATAATACGAAATTGCGGTTGGGCTACCTGTGTACTGGACAGGTTCAACGTCTAATGCCATTGTCGGTTTTACTTTGTAGAATTCCTGGTTCAAAAAGTCTCGGTTCAAACACGGCTCTGGTAAACGAATGGACAGGGGCGGCAAACCACGTGTGAGAGAAAGACCTGGCCTTGGGCTTCCTGATCAATCGGTATGGAAGGTCACCACCAACACCAATGTCCCACGGGTTTAAAACATCTTTGATTTTCTTTTTCCAGGACCAGGGTCAATCATCAAACAGTTCTCCATCGTTAGCGTCGGCATCCTTCCAATCGTCGGGTGGAGTGTGGGGAAACTCCTCTGTGGGTAACCGCACATCGACTGTTAAAACTGCATTCAAGGTACGGTTCGCACGTAGATCGTATTGTGGGTGTGCGTGTCGTTGCACTTTTCCTCACGCGTGCGAGGAGCAAGGGTGGTCGAGTGGTGAGAGCACTCGCCTTTCACCGCTGTGGTGCCTGGTTCGATTCACGGACCGAGCGCTTCATATGAGTTGAGTTTGTCAGTTCGTTCTCTCCCTTGCTTCCAGGGTTTTTCCTCCTCAATAAACACGAACTAGTGTGTGTTTACACTATGCTCGTGTAGCACATTGTAGTATGGGTGTGTGTACACTATGCTCGTGTAGCACATTGTAGTATGGGTGTGTGTACACTATGCTCGTGTAGCACATTGTAGTATAGCACATTGTAGTATGGGTGTGTGTTACACTATGCTCGTGTAGCACATTGTAGTATAGTATGGGTGTGTGTACACTATGCTCGTGTAGCACATTGTAGTATGGGTGTGTGTACACTATGCTCGTGTAGCACATTGTAGTATGTGTGTGTTGTACACTATGCTCGTGTAGCACATTGTGTAGTATGGGTGTGTGTACACTATGCTCGTGTAGCACATTGTAGTATGGGTGTGTGTACACTATGCTCGTGTAGCACATTGTAGTATGGGTGTGTGTACACTATGCTCGTGTAGCACATTGTAGTATGGGTGTGTGTACACTATGCTCGTGTAGCACATTGTAGTATGGGGTGTGTACACTACATTGTAGTATGGGTGTGTGTACACTATGCTCGTGTAGCACATTGTAGTATGGGTGTGTGTACACTATGCTCGTGTAGCACATTGTAGTGTAGTATGGGTGTGTGTACACTATGCTCGTGTAGCACATTGTAGTGTAGTATGGGTGTGTGTACACTATGCTCGTGTAGCACATTGTAGTATGGGTGTGTTTACACTATGCTCGTGTAGCACATTGTAGTATGGGTGTGTTTACACTATGCTCGTGTAGCACATTTAGTAGTAGTACACTATGCTCGTGTAGCACATTGTAGTATAGTATGGGTGTGTGTACACTATGCTCGTGTAGCACATTGTAGTATGGGTGTGTGTACACTATGCTCGTGTAGCACATTGTAGTATAGTATGGGTGTGTGTACACTATGCTCGTGTAGCACATTGTAGTATGGGTGTGTGTACACTATGCTCGTGTAGCACATTGTAGTATGGGTGTGTGTACACTATGCTCGTGTAGCACATTGTAGTATGGGTGTGTGTACACTATGCTCGTGTAGCACATTGTGTACTATGCTCGTATAGCACATTGGGTGTGTGTACACTATGCTCGTGTAGCACATTGTAGTATGGGTGTGTGTACACACTATGCTATGGGTGTAGCACATTGTGTATATGGGTGTGTGTACACTATGCTCGTGTAGCACATTGTAGTATAGGGGGTGTGTGTACACTATGCTCGTGTAGCACATTGTAGTATGGGTGTGTGTACACTATGCTCGTGTAGCACATTGTAGTATGGGTGTGTGTACACTATGCTCGTGTAGCACATTGTAGTATAGTATGGGTGTACACTATGCTCGTGTAGCACATTGTAGTATGGGTGTGTGTACACTATGCTCGTGTAGCACATTGTAGTATGGGTGTGTGTGTACACTATGCTCGTGTAGCACATTGTAGTAGTATGGGTGTGTGTACACTATGCTCGTGTAGCACATTGTAGTACACTATGCTCGTGTAGCACATTGTAGTAGTGGGTGTGTGTTACACTATGCTCGTGTAGCACATTGTAGTATGGGTGTGTTTACACTATGCTCGTGTAGCACATTGTAGTAGTGGGTGTGTTTACACTATGCTCGTGTAGCACATTGTAGTATGGGTGTGTACACTATGCTCGTGTAGCACATTGTGTATAGTATGGGTGTGTGTACACTATGCTCGTGTAGCACATTGTAGTGTGGGTATGGGTGTGTGTACACTATGCTCGTGTAGCACATTGTAGTATGGGTGTGTTTACACTATGCTCGTGTAGCACATTGTAGTATGGGGGTGTGTTTTACACTATGCTCGTGTAGCACATTGTAGTATGGGTGTGTGTACACTATGCTCGTGTAGCACATTGTAGTATGGGTGTGTTTACACTATGCTCGTGTAGCACATTGTAGTAGTATGGGTGTGTGTACACTATGCTCGTGTAGCACATTGTAGTATGGGTGTGTTTACACTATGCTCGTGTAGCACATTGTAGTGTAGTATGGGTGTGTTTACACTATGCTCGTGTAGCACATTGTAGTATGGGTGTGTGTACACTATGCTCGTGTAGCACATTGTAGTATGGGTGTGTGTACACTATGCTCGTGTAGCACATTGTAGTATGGGTGTGTTTACACTATGCTCGTGTAGCACATTGTAGTATGGGTGTGTTTACACTATGCTCGTGTAGCACATTGTAGTATGGGTGTGTTTACACTATGCTCGTGTAGCACATTGTAGTATGGGTGTGTGTTTACACTATGCTCGTGTAGCACATTGTAGTATGGGTGTGTTTACACTATGCTCGTGTAGCACATTGTAGTATGGGTGTGTGTACACTATGCTCGTGTAGTACACATTGTGTAGTATTGTAGTATGGGTGTGTTTACACTATGCTCGTGTAGCACATTGTAGTATGGGGTGTGTGTGTTACACTATGCTCGTGTAGCACATTGTAGTATGGGTGTGTTTACACTATGCTCGTGTAGCACATTGTAGTATGGGTGTGTTTACACTATGCTCGTGTAGCACATTGTAGTATGGGTGTGTTTACACTATGCTCGTGTGTAGCACATTGTAGTATGGGTGTGTTTACACTATGCTCGTGTAGCACATTTGTAGTATGGGTGTGTTTACACTATGCTCGTGTAGCACATTGTAGTATGGGTGTGTTTACACTATGCTAGCACATTGTGTAGTGTGTACACTATGTTGTAGTAGTGGGTGTGTTTACACTATGCTCGTGTAGCACATTGTAGTATAGTATGGGTGTGTTTACACTATGCTCGTGTAGCACATTGTAGTATGGGTGTGTTTACACTATGCTCGTGTATTGTAGTATGGGTGTGTTTACACTATGCTCGTGTAGCACATTGTAGTATGGGTGTGTTTACACTATGCTCGTGTACATTGTAGTATGGCTGTGTTTACACTATAGTGTAGCACATTGTAGTATGGGGTGTTTACACTATGCTCGTGTACACTATGGGTGTGTTTACACTATGCTCGTGTAGCACATTGTAGTATGGGTGTGTGTACACTATGCTCGTGTAGCACATTGTAGTATGGGTGTGTTTACACTATGCTCGTGTAGCACATTGTAGTATGGGTGTGTTTACACTATGCTCGTGTAGCACATTGTAGTATGGGTGTGTTTACACTATGCTCGTGTAGCACATTGTAGTATGGGTGTGTGTGTACACTATGCTCGTGTAGCACATTGTAGTATGGGTGTGTGTACACTATGCTCGTGTAGCACATTGTAGTATAGTATGGGTGTGTGTACACTATGCTCGTGTAGCACATTGTAGTATGGGTGTGTGTACACTATGCTCGTGTAGCACATTGTAGTATGGGTGTGTTTACACTATGCTCGTGTTCATTGTGTAGTTTTACACTATGCTCGTGTAGCACATTGTAGTATGGTGTGTGTTTACACTATGCTCGTGTAGCACATTGTAGTATGGGTGTGTTTACACTATGCTCGTGTAGCACATTGTAGTATGGGTGTGTATACACTATGCACCTGGGTGTGTTGTTCCTTGCATTGTACAATGTGCCAACCCTGGTACTCTAAGTTATAGAGTCTTGTTGATTAACACATTATTTACTTGGATGCTGTTGTTGTTGTTTAACAGTCACAGTACTTGAACTCGTTCTGTATTGCATCATCATCCAGTTCTACGACCTGGGACGTTAGCAGAGCAAGCGAGCCAATGAAACCTCCTGAGCGAGCAATACCACAAAAGAAAGTCAAGAAATCACGTTGGGACACGGGACATTAGTCTAAAGACACTCCGTTGTTGGATATCTTATTTAGTACTTTATATAAATATACGTTGTGGTAGGGCGAGGGTTTTGGTTGCTGGGTATACAGTATAGGCTTGTGGTACGCCATATGCCATGAAGGAAAGGATACTCCATCAGTGCAAGATGCCTTTAATATCTCCTCTCGATTCCAATACCCTTACCCTACCCCTACTCGATCCCAATACCCTTACCCTACCCCTGGCCTACCTGATACATACATACATACATACATACATGCATACATACTTTATTTGATAACGCAGGTTAAAAGGTCAGGCAGCTATAAGCTGATGTGGACCTGCTTAAAACTATCCCAATACCCTTACCCTACCCCTACCAGATCCCAATACCTTTACCCTAGGTACCCCTACTCGATCCCAATACCCTTACCCTACCCCTGGCCTACCTGATACATACATACATACATACATACATACTTTATTTGATAACGCAGGTTAAAAGGTCAGGCAGCTATAAGCTGATGTGGACCTGCTTAAAACTATCCCAATACCCTTACCCTACCCCTACCAGATTCCAATACCCTTACCCTACCCATACCCGATCCCAATACCCTTACCCTACCCCTGGCCTACCCGATCCCAATACCTTTACCCTGCCCCTACCCGATCCCAATACCCTTATCCTACCCATACCCATACCCCAATACCCTTACCCTACCCCTGGCCTACTCGATCCCAATACCTTTACCCTACCCCTACCAGATCCCAATACCTTTACCCTACCCATACCCCAATACCCTTACCCTACCCCTTCAGCACCATGTATCTACACCGGCACTCATTCGCTACTTTCATCACCCATAATAGAGGGTTTACACGTGCCTGCAGCCATGACGGGGCAGGAACAACAACATCATTTTACATGAGAAATAATTCAATAAGGGGAAAGGTATTCCTTTATTCTGCCCCCTGTCATGGCTGCCGGTACATGATCGTGCAAACCTTTTTACACTTTGTTTGCCCCCACCACATTTTGCATAAACTATTGTGTTCAATTTCTCTTGGGAACATGCAGTCTTCCCCAGAGACTTTGAAAACAATAGTTTATGCAAAACTTGGGGGGCAAACAAAGTGTATTATGGGTGATGTGAAACAGTAGTGAAGTCTATGCCCGGCGTCTGTTTACAACTGATGGAGTGAATGCTGTCAGATTCTTTAAAACTAATAAGGGGGGAAATATAAAGACTCGGACACACGATGCAACCTTTAATTAGATTATTTATATTGCACGTTCGTATTTTGAACGAGCTTCGAGCTCTTGGACGACACGTGTCTAAATAAACTATGGTATTGTATATTGTATTTCTTGCAACGCTGCGCGCAACAGTTCGCAACGTTGCAGGCGTAGGATCGAGTTCTACTTCTGCAACCGTTGCGCGCAAAGTTGCATCGTGTGACACCCCAAAAATCTTATGTTGCGAGCAACGTAAGGAAAGTTGCATCGTGTGTCTGGACTTAACCAATAGAATCGTTTTCGTATGAGTGGGAAGTAGTTACGGTACGGTTCGTGCAGTGACTGTATCGTGCCGTATCTAAGCATTCTGATTGGTTGAGAAATGATTTCCCGCGCTGTGATTGGTTGAATACAATGTGTTCGATTCCGTACCGTGACCGTAACTCCGTACCGTAGGTTTCCCACTCGTATGAAAACGACTCTATACCACAGCGGTAAGAGGTTTTAACAAAAATAAAAAAAGCCAATTTAGAGTATTTTCCATGGCCTATACCGTTTGCGTTTTCGCAATTTTAAGGCAATTTTAATATTTTCCATGCTTATACCTATCGACCCCACCTCCCCAACCACTCCCCTTGCTTCCCTACCACTTCTGTGAAAATGAGAAACGCCCGGTTTATCAGGGGCACGAAATCCTCAACATTACACATCGATTCTGAGC
The DNA here is from genome assembly GCA_033675265.1 of Actinostola sp. cb2023. NCBI lineage: Eukaryota > Metazoa > Cnidaria > Anthozoa > Actiniaria > Actinostolidae > Actinostola > Actinostola sp. cb2023. Next base: position 54,044 of record JAUJYZ010001317.1, read on the forward strand.
ATCTGCAACATCTAGTAAGGCGAAAAATAAGGAAAAACGATTTCTCCCTTATATTTACTGTAATTGGTTGAAATTTGCTCGGCATGTGAAATTTTGATACAACCATCTCCAAATTCGTTGATTGTCCAGATTTTTTGACGCACAATCCTTGGCTTTCTTCAAAAAATGACACTGGAAAAGATTCTGAGCAGCTGCATACTACTGTATCTAGTTTGGCGATAAACGATTTCTCCCATACATTTACTGTATTGAAAATTGGTACGCTATGTACATTATGTACATGTATGTAATTTTGACCAGTAAAACCAAATCCCAAACTCTATTGCTTGAAATTTGCTGTGTTGTGCTATGCATATGTTGTGAAATTTGGATACAATCCTTGGAAGTGTTTCGCTCCACTGCTGTAACCCTCTTTAACATAAAACGGTACTAACAAAAAATAAATGATTATATATAATAATATTATATAAAGTAATAATTGGAGTCGACGTTGAGTAACAATTACTGAGGATATTTTTGGGTAGGGGTGCGCGCCGCTGACACCTCAAAACCCTGACCCTATCCCAGACCCGTAAAATGTTGAGTTTCCATACCCTATTCCAGACTAAAGCTTTAAAATTATACCCTATCCCAGACTAAAGCTTAAAAATGTATACCCTATCCCAGATTGAAAGCGTGCTAAAGGGATATGTAAACTGATAGCGACTGATAGGGGTCATTTGAAAAAAAATAACTTTCTGAATTCTCGAAACATCGATCTCATGACCAGTGACAACCAGTAACTCAAAATTCCAACTTTTAAGTTTAAAAAGGGGGACTCTGATGAAAATCGTTCGCAATTTAATTTAGCTGAAACTTCACTGAAATAATCTCAAAGAACCATACAATTACTGGTTAAAGTGTTTTCTCAAAATTCGTAAGGGAACTATTACATTTTTATGAATCTTTAGAAGTGTCAGTGACGTCATCTACTCAACCCTAACAATCAACACGGCTTCGCTCCCGTATATTTCTTTGTGATTAGTTTCTTGAATTATTTTATTTCTATGAAGCTAAAAGTTTGGGTGAAGTAGTTTTCTTACATTATTTGTGCGTAGGATTGATTGTCTGACCAGTTGTCTTCAATGCAGAGCTGTTATCTGAACAAAACATTGAGATATTTTGACTCACAAAATACAAAGAAATGTATGGAGCTGAATGTTTGGTTGAGTAGATGACGTCACTGACATCTCTAAAGATTCATAAAAATATAGCACTTCCCTCTGGAATATCGAAAAAAGATTTTAACTAGTGATTATTAGACCCTTGAAGAATTGTTAAATGAAGTTTCAGCTAAATTAAATTTCAAACAATTTTCGTCAGAGTTCCCCTTTAAAGGTCAGATTTCTGAGCATTTTTAGTTCAATTTGTTTTTCATAGAAATCAACTGATCTTCGTCGTCGATCCTCGTCGTCCCTGGTGACGTGATGTAGTGCCCCATGACAGGGGTAGCGTACGTCTGGCTAAACACGTGAGTTACGCATGAGTTACGCTTTTTTCCGCGGAGTAAAATATTCGAAAAACTGATCCAATTCAATTGAATTCACTTTTATAATAGGGGTACACCCAACCTGCGTATAACAAGCGTTTTTAAAAAACGAAAAAAAACGAAAAATCTTCCGCGCTGCCTAAAAAACGTACGCAGGCTAGGCACCCTGATCCGTTTTACGGTTATCATACTTGGCCGGCGTTCCTGGACACTAGCTAATGATCGATCATACCATCAGCTGGTGGTCACACAGGAGTTTACAAACATTCGCTGCAGGTCAATATCACTGAGTCATGTGTTTCTTTGAATAGAAAAATATGGAAATTCATCATGGTAGAAAATGTTATGTTGTAATGTACATTGTACCTCACACAATGGATTTAAAGAAATGCTGACGTCATTCGGTCACGCTATGCACAAGGGTTAAAAGCAAGGACTCAAATTGCAACACGTTCAAACACAGGAGCATTTGTGGGTCAGTAGATTAGTGGTTTAGCTTGTATTCTGGGTTTTTTGGAACTGTAAACAGCGAATTAAGCAATGTAAGTATGATGCAGAAAGTCTCAATTTTGTGAAGAAAATATTATACATGATTTACAATAAGCTAGAATTACTAGTTCTGGCGTTCGAACCGGCTGCATGTCACCTGATGTCAAACGATTCAAACGTCCCCTTTTGGCCCATTTTATAAACATCAGGTGATACAGCATGCTCACTACTGAATGTAGCCTTTTTCTCGACAGTCAGTGAGCTTTTAAAAATGGAAGACAAAGTCTCCACGAGCCAAGAGAAAAAGGTGAAATACAAATTGTGTAGACTTCCATGCATACAAGTTTGTTTCTCTCTCGGATAGCTTATATATTGCATAATAAGTGTTAAAACCACAATGGTTTGCATTGAGCAGTCGACATCTGTATAGTATAAGCATTTAAAAAAAATATGCTTTGATTCTCAAAAATGCAAAGCGTAATGGTACGTTTGGAATGGTTGAATTGATTGGTGCCAGCTTTTCCAAAGTTCTGAACTTTGCCTTTGGTCGTTTTTTAAAATAATACACCTACCGGAAGTGAGATGTGTACGCCACAGGGAGCCCAAATATTTAGAAATATTGAATTGTCGTTACGGTAAAACGCTGAGATTCGAAACTGAAATGGTTGAAAGTTGTAACTATAAAAGCTGTGACTGAAATGGCTGAAAGGTGTGAAAACGTCTGAAAATACAAACGATATGGCTGTGGGGAAAACGGTAAAATTGCAGCCAATCATAAAATGTTTTAGAGTTGCACTGAATAAAGAAGATACTGTATACTACGAGCGCTCTGATTGGATGAACTTGCTAGGCGTTCAAGATGGCTGACATTCTAAAGTGATGTAAAGATACCCATAGAATACAGTGAGTAATTTTGTTGTTTTATTGTCTTTTATTGTCTATCAGTCGATTTAAGCCACAAATGATAAGTTCATTTACTATTTTATATTATAAAAGTTAAGTTTTGGCAAAGTATAACAGCTTGAATAACTTATGAAGCGGACCGGAATTGAATGTCTCGCGAAGTATGACTAAGCACAATTTAAGGTTGATAAACAACCAAAACTTCAGATCTAGTTTTACTAAGTTTAGAGTGTATTTGGCTCTCAGTAATTGTAGCGACTGCACTGAGTTTATAAAAGTGGAGCAATAATACAACAAGCTTTAAAAATAAGTGTTTTCTTCTTTCAAAATCATTCAAAGGCTACCATTCTGTGTCCCGTGACTATTCTTAATAGACCCAGCTGTGATCAGATCGAGCGTTGTGCAATGTACCGTAACTACTAGTCTTCACATATCTTATAAAAGATCTTTACAGTCACCCTAGCTTGAGGTATTGAATATAAAATATGAATGTTTTTTCATCATTTTCTTTTCAGAGCCAACATGAATATCTCACACTCGGTACAGAAATGTTTTGGAACTCCCGTCGGGGCCTTCACTTGAACAACGTAGACTATCTTTCAATGGAAAACTTTACACGTTTTGAAAATCCTAGTGATGACGACGAAAGTATGTGTACCGATATGAGCTTGTGTCAGACTTACTCTAACACCTTGTGCATTGTGCATACATGTAGTATGCAGTAAGCTTATAACATATTGTATGTTTAAACACGAAACCGCGCTATAAAAGGGACTGGACCGCCTTCATTTCACACCTTTCCAGCTCAGTTGAATCAATTTGAAATGGTGGAGTAACATCTTCGTATTCATGTCGTATTGAACGACTCAAAGTTCATAATTATTATTCAGCTGGACTTCGATAAAACTGAGCTAGATATCAATATTTTCAAAACTGATCATTCAAAACTAATAACAAGATTTTGAAAATGAGTTCTTGATGTTATTAAAAGAACGAAGAATTCAAATTCCGCGCCCATTGTTACGATCCAGAGCTCTTGACTGTACGATGGATGACTGACAACTGAAGGTGGTAGCTGCCTGGCACAGGCCCTTTTATAGCGCGGTTTCGTGTTTAACTAGTTCCCTAATTTGTACGTGACGTCATAGCGGTCATGTTGGTTCCCGATAACAAAACATTCCTCATTAGCTTCTCTTGGTTGTAACACCAACATGGCCGCTGCGTCTTTGTACTTTAAATCTCCAGGGATTGATTGTCAACCAGCATTTAGCTTTACCTCATGCTCGGAAACCCAGGGTGCCAAAGGGAGAGGAGAAAAGAAGGAATTAACTGGTACACATGCAGGAAAGACACCCTGGAAACACATTCTGTCATGACCATTTCCAAATTCCAAATTCAATCGATCCTCTGATTGGGCTCATTATAATAGTTTATGGCTCAGTCAATTCCAGCGGTTACTGCATGATGATCATTAAATAGGCGATTTTCATGATGGCGTCATATGACAACTACAAGTACCAGAATGCTTTGGAAATGTTCTTTTGTTAGATAATTAGCACCAATTGTTTTACTATTCTCATGAGGGAATAAAACTGGTACTTGTAGTCATTTGACGTCATCATGAAAATGTCCTATTGGGATACATTCCCATGAATAAAAACACAAAGAAGGGAAGGCTAATATTAGTAATGCATGGCTACACATATACAGGGTCAGCAATTATTGTAATGCAGATGAGTACAATGTAACAATTATACTACGATAAAGTCACGTGATTCATTATGTATTCAATTTCCTCGCATGAATTTTCAATTTGAGATGCAAAAGTACACAACATTGTGAGAACTGAATGTAATGGCGCTGGTATCAACTCACAGTTCTGCGCGCAGAAATTGAAAACATAATGAATCACGTGACTTTATTGTAGTATGGTAGTTTTTTCATCTGGACAACCTTTTTGAGATTGACTGTATATGCGCAATAGAAATGTAATTTTTTATTTTTGGTTTTCAATCAATCCCTTGAGAATCAAGAGATAAAGACACGACAGCCATGTTGGTTGAACAAACAATAGACACTAATGAGCAATCTTTTGTTGAAGTTCAACCAAGATGGCCGCCATGACGTGTATTGCAAACCGGGTAACACTAAATGCACTCCATTCCAGGTCCCCTACCCCTCCCCTACAACTTTGATCGTTAGTTTCCAGGACTGAAGATTTTTCTATAAATTTGTAATTTATTGCCAGTAGTAATTTGTTTAGTAAATTCCGTTCAGTAACTTCGTATTTCTGTAACTTCTGTTCCTTCGGTAATTTCATAACATCAGTAACTTCAGTAACTTTATAATTTCGTAACTTCAGCTGTAACTTCGATCATAACTTCAGTAACTTCGTAACTTCAGTAACTTCGTAACTTCTTGAGCAGTGTAACTTTGTAACTTCGTAACTTCAGCCGTAACTTCGCAACTTCGTAACTTCTGTAACTTCAGTAACTTCGTAACTTCTCAGTGTAGCTTCATAATTTCAGTAACTTCGTAACTTCAGTAACTTCGTAACTTCATAACTTTGTAACTTCAGCCGTAACTTCGTAACTTTGGTAACTTCTGTAACTGGCTTCTGTACCGAAGTTACAGATGAAGTTACTGAAGTTACGAAGTTACTGAAGTTACGAAGTTACGAAGTATTTTAGGGCCTCTATTGATAACAGTTTTTTACAGCTTTGTAAATACTGATTGAGCTACCCTGTGTAAATAAAGGCATCTATCTATCTATCTAAGTTACGAAGTTACTGAAGTTATGAAGTTACAGAAGTTATGAAGTTACTGAAGTTACGAAGTTATGAAGTTACAGAAGTTATGAAGTTACTGAAGTTACGATGTTACTGAAGTTATGAAGTTACTGAAGTTCCCGAAGTTATAAAGGACCATTATAAAGTTACAAAGTTACTGAAGTTATGAAGTTATGAAGTTATGAAGTTACTGAAGTTATGAAGTTATGAAGTTACTGAAGTTATGAAGTTATGAAGTTATGAAGTTACGAAGTTACTGAAGTTACAAAGTTACTGAAGTTATGAAGTTACGAAGTTACGAAGTTACGAAGTTACGAAGTTACTGAAGTTATGAAGTTACTGAAGTTATGAAGTTACAAAGCTATGAAGTTACTGAAGTTATGAAGTTACGAAGTTATGAAGTTACTGAAGTTACTGAAGTTACCGAGTTAATAAAGTTATCGAGGTAATGAAGGTACCTAGTTACCGAAGTTACCTATTGTTACTAAAGTTACTAAGTTACCGAGTTACGTAGTTAATTAAGAAAACTGACAAAAACAAAAAAATTAATGAAGAAAAGAAAAATCTTCAAAAAAAGTCCTGGAAACTAACGATCCAAGTTTAGGGGAGGGGTAGGGGACCTGGAACGGAGTGCATTTATTATTACCCATTGCAAACCAGCAATAGTAATATTTGTATAATGCTTTCATATTAACTAATTTCATCTACCGTAGCTTATTTAGCTTTATCTAGCTTATTTTATAGTGTTCTTAGTGTTCTATTTTTTTTAATTTTATGCATACGGTAGTCTTGTAAAGCACTCCAATGAGAATATTTACAACTTTAGTGCTATATTAATTCAATTACTATTATTATCTATATTAAAGTGTATATGACACAAAAAAAATTCTTTTGAAAATCGATTACATATGAAGTATTTTGTGATTTGAGCTTCACATTGGCGAGTTATAAAGGATTGAAATCATGATATGCTAATTCGGTGACGTCAGAGTGGGTTTTGCCGTAACTTATTTATATTTTTCCAAGCAGCACTCTTTTCTGAAATAGAAAACCAAAATTAACATCATGTATACAAATTGTAGACATTTTTTTGCCAGATTAAAAAATGTGAATAATTTGCACAATGGCGCTTTTGTATAATAAATTAAACCCACTATGACGACACTATTTTTTCAATCCCGAATAACTACTGTATTACTCCGTGTTAACATAGGATGGAGCACAACACTTTATAAATAACTTTGTTGATAAATAATATGTAATAAAAAGGTACAATGTACAGTGTATATATTTTATATATATATATATTTTTCCAATCAATCAATTTCTTGCATGCTGATTGGTTGATTTTATTTTAACTTTCTTATATTGTATGAACATTGTAAATTATATTGTATCATTGTAAAACGCTATGGAATACTGTTTAGCGCTGTATAATAATAATATTATTAGTAGCCTGCGTTACAGCCGGTTCAAATCCCGATTATCATCGTCTGCGTAATAGTGGTTGTTTGTGTGTTCTGAACCCCCAACGGCTTAGCACGGTTATATGAAGCGATTTCCAAAACACACAAACAACCACTATTTATATGCAGACGGTGATAATCGGGATTTGAACCGGCTGTAACGCAGGCTACCGGTATATAATATATTAGTTAATAAATTATTTATATTATTTATTGATGTCAAGCAATAGTAATTAACAAGGCATACCATATTATCATAAAATCATCAGTGGTATACTGGCTGATATCAACAGCTCTACCAGTGGTCAGCTGTGGTGATATCATGTGAAGATATCACGAGAAATAATCTGTGTTTTCTACCACAGATTGTTATAATATTATGATAAAAAGTAAATTACATGGCTATTTGGAGATACGGAATTTATCTTCTCATGTTGAGAATTATGGCACACATATACATATGCTGCGCTCGTGACAATATATTTCTCAACACTCTAAAATAAATTCATTATCTCCACACGGCCATGTAATATCCTCTACATAGTTGTACGCCACAACTGTACATGCATTTAATTACTTGCACGAGATGATCGAAGCATGAACTATGACAAATTCTATATATATTAGAGTAAGTTATGTTTCTCCAGAAAATATACTTTTGACTCAAAAAATCAAGCTTTCGGACTATGCGTCCATCCTCAGGATAAATGGCAAAATATGAATCAGTCCACTGAATATGTAATACAGATACTTATTATGCGAACTATTTGTCTATGAGTGTCTTGTATATATGACAAATTTTATTGATAGTAATTTATGATGAATACATTTTTATTATACTCTAAAGTGAATGTTAATTGCAGATGATGATTATCGCCTGAGCGGAGAAATGAATGAAGTTAGCAGCGCTGAGGGGGACCAAATTGCCCATGCTGAGGATGATGAAAGACCTCCCATCCCCACTGCTGATACTTATGTAGATGAAAAAGTAGGAATACCAAGATATCAGGATGATGTAAGTAATTAATTAATTGAATAATAATGATTGAAGGATTAATGGATTATTTGATGGATGGATGGATGGATTACATGTACTTGTTTGATTTATTGATAGTGTATACATGTATATATATAGCTAATTGCATAATCGTTGTCGGGTTGAAAATCATGAAAGCTATGACCAAAAGGAATTCTGGGAAAATAACACCGTCAAATGATCGACCTTTTTATCCAGACTTGTAGGATCTTAGTTAAATAGCACATATACCTTCAAAACTACGAGAACATATTATTTAGGCAGTAATTCTGAAAAGGCCCATGGGGAGAATTATTAAAGTATTATTATTATATTATTGAATATAATGCATGTAATGCAGGTCATGAACTGATTTCCCATCCATCCTTGCGGTCTCAGCTTCTATGATTTATGATTTTCAACCCGACAACGATTATGCAATTAGCTAATATTGATTTGATAGATGGATAGATACATTTGTAATTTTGTAGGAGGAGGGATTGAATAAGTGATTGATTGATTGATTGAAATTCATGAATGGATAAATTGATGGATGAATAGAATAAGAAAGATGGATGGATGGATAAATTGATGGATGAATAGAATAAGAAAGATGGATGGATGGATAAATTGATGGATGAATAGAATAAGAAAGATGGATGGATGGATAAATTGATGGATGAATAGAATAAGAAAGATGGATGGATGGATAAATTGATGATGGATGGATGGATAAATTGATGGATGCACTGTACTTATTCAAACTGTTTTCTTTCAGTATTCTTTTAGCTTTCGTCGTTTGTGGGCTTTTACCGGCCCAGGTTTCCTGATGAGCATTGCATACCTTGATCCTGGAAACATAGAGTCTGATCTCCAGTCAGGAGCTACAGCCAAGTTTAAGGTATATATAATTTATTGATAGTGCCCTAAATTCTAAATGTATATTGATAATTGTACATGTAGGTGATACTATGTACTTATTGAGGTGGGAGGGCCGGACAGGAAAATATTTGTCTTGAGGTCATGCCGTACAGACCAAGCTCAGCGAGAATGACCTTTCATATGGACCATTTTGGTACTAAAACTCATTCACAGCCAAGAGAAAGGGAACACAAACGTGAGATTATGCTAGAAGAACCAATCAAAATAAATACAGCTTATATTTTGATGGTTTGACAGATAATACGCGCGGATATTTTACGAGTTGCGTAGTATTTTTCTGAGCCCGTAGAGCGAGGAAAAATACGAGCAACGAGTAAAATGTTCGCAAGTATTATTTGTCAAACCATCAAATAAGGGGTTTATTATTCCACAATTGATTTTGTTGCTTTGTTTCCTGAAATTTTTGAGTAATTTTTGCTATGATTTTCGTGCGCGCGCGAGCTACTGTGTAATACGCTGGCATATTTTGCGTGTTCTCTTGCCCTTATATGGTAAAATGACGCACTAGTGGAATATTAATACTTTTTATTTGATTGACAAAAAACTCACTTTCACTATGTTCGCTTTTGTCATTCACATTAAAAAAATAAACTTAGCTGCAAAAAGTATAAAAAATCTCCTGACAACAATTATTGGGGCCAGGTCGGATATGGCTTTTTCCGGACCAGCTCCAAAAATCCAAGTAAATGGTTATTGTGAGAGTGCATGTGGGGCCGTACAGGTCACATGACACCGGTAAATGTATATTTTGTTTTATTCAGCTTCTTTGGGTGTTAATGGTGGCAACAATGATGGGGCTTTTTATGCAGGTAATGTTAAATTAATGATTTGAATGTTGGTTAAAATTAGTTAATAAATCTGAAATGTAATCATGTAATTGATAAATTTAATTATTTTTTTGATTGCAGAGACTTTCTTTACGACTTGGTACAGTAACAGGTACAATAGAACTTACATGTACTATCACATTACTTGGCCAGCATTTGCTCAAAGTGGTGTTCAAAACATGTGCACAGCATAGAGATTATCATGTTGATAAATGGTGAATATTGGATTTCATGTAAACTGACACAGTTTTCCAATGATAGGAAAACATTTGGCTGAAATATGCAATGAACAATATCCTCGTATTCCTCGAGTACTATTATGGCTTTCCTTTTTTCCCTTACATTTCCTCTTTTACCATTCATTTAATAATAATAATAATAATTTATTTAAAGTTTTATTTAAATGTACTTTCTTTATAATATATTATTTGTTTTTCTTTCCATTATGGATAACATAGCCGTCCTTTCCTTCTTCCTTTCCTTCTTGTTTCTTGTTAGAGATTGCAACTTCATTTAAATCTTTTCTTTTTAGTTTTCTTTGATAAATAATGTTTGCCTACCAATAATTAATTTTGTTACATTTTGGTGTTATAGGAAGTCATTGGGACAGCCATTGCCTTCAACCTATTATCGAATGGAAGGTAAAGGTTTTTCTAATACTTTTATATACATGTGGCTAAATGAATATTTAGGCTAAGTTAAAATCAGATACATGGGGCTCAGTCGTGCTGTCTCAGGGTCACTCGGCACCCGTATTGCTCAACATGTGGATCTACTCAAGTGCCACAGGGCACCCCAGGCTATTGCAGGGTCACGTGGCACTGTACTTGCAGATCGTTGCGGATCTAAGCAAGTGTGTCACTCTTTTTGTTGGCCTTTTGCTCTCAATCCACCCTCCCTTTTGGTATGTAAGGTGTAGGTAAGGAGTACCGTACTCCATTGTGGAACTTGAACAACAACAATAAAATGATTAATTTTGCAAAAGACATACACACACATGGTACCCCCTGACATACACATACATGGTACCCCCTGACATACATTGTACACATACATGGTACCCCCTAACATACACATACATGGTACCCCCTGACATACACATACATGGTACCCCCTGACATACACATACATGGTACCCCCTGACATACACATACATGGTACCCCCTGACATACACATATATGGTACCCCCTGACATACACGTACATGGTACCCCCTGACATACACATACATGGTACCCCCTGACATACACATACATGGTACCCCCTGACATACATTGTACACATACATGGTACCGCTGACATACACGTACATGGTATCCCCTGACATACACATACATGGTACCCCCTGACATACACATACATGGTACCCCCTGACATACATTGTACACATGCATGGTGCCCCCTGACATACACATACATGGTACCCCCTGACATACACATACATGGTACCCCCTGACATACACATACATGGTACCCCCCTGACATACATGTACATGGTACCGCTGACATACACGTACATGGTACCCCCTGACATACACATACATGGTACCCCCCTGACATACACATACATGGTACCCCCTGACATACACATACATGGTACCCCCTGACATACACATACATGGTACCGCTGACATACACATACATGGTACCCCCTGACATACACATACATGGTACCCCCTGACATACACATACATGGTACCCCCTGACGTACACATACATGGTACCCCTGACATACACATACATGGTACCCCCTGACATACATGTACATGGTACCCCCTGACATACATGTACATGGTACCCCCTGACATACACATACATGGTACCCCCTGACATACATGTGCATGGTACCGCTGACATACACATACATGGTACCCCCTGACATACACATACATGGTACCCCCTGACATACACATACATGGTACCCCCTGACGTACACATACATGGTACCCCTGACATACACATACATGGTACCCCCTGACATACATGTACATGGTACCCCCTGACATACATGTACATGGTACCCCCTGACATACACATACATGGTACCCCCTGACATACATGTACATGGTACCCCCTGACATACACATACATGGTACCCCCTGACATACACATATATGGTACCCCCTGACATACATGTACATGGTATCTGTCTATGTCTGGGAACAGGATGTTGTCACATAGCCTCCCAATAATATAGTTACTGTAGCCTGATTATCAGTGAAAAATATGCTTCTCACACACCACTGGGAGCTATTGTCAAGCTGACCACCGCCACCTGACTCTTTATTTCTTATAACCAAACTCACAATACATTAGAACGAATTAACACAATAGGCTGGATAAGACTGTATGTCAACAAAAATTATAATAAAAACACTCGTACAGCAATGTTGACTGAGGGTTGGGCGGGTACTTAATTAAGGAACTAAAAGTCAGTAATGGCGGACAGCAAAAAATCAACTGACCCAAACACTGAACACGTGACTAAAGGCCCTTAGGGCCCAGGCCCCAGTGGTGTGAGAGAAAACATTTCCACTTCTTTCGTTCCTCAGCCAGTGGAAAATATACAACTTGTATTATTATTTTCTAGGATTCCATTATATGCAGGGGTTCTTATTACCATCACAGACACATTTGTCTTTCTCTTCTTGGATAAATACGGTATGTAAATGTATATGTCGATCAAGGCCAATAATACAGGGTGATTTGCCATGGTTAATAGTGAGTATTAGGGTTTTTTGGCGGAGGAGGAGAGAAAAAGAAAGGGGGCCTTTCCCCCCGGGGGGCAGGGGGGGGGGGGGGGGGGGGGGGGTACTCCTTTGTCCAAGTGGTAGGGGCCAGGTGATCGGCGGTCCTTTTAGGGTCAAACATATTTCCTGTGTGTACCTTTTAGGGTTCCGACACAAAAGTCAGTTACGTAACACGAGTCCGTACCTTTTAGGGTCCATTGAAAGAACAGAAGAAAGATATTGTCCAGGCACTGATTAAACAATATCAGCACAATCACTTTTTCACCATATATGGTCATATATGTCGTACCTTTTAGGGCTTGAAATCAACATGGCTTCAAGAGCTCTTTTAATTTATGCGTACCTTTTGGGGTCGTTTTCAAAACCGAAAACCGACCGCCGATCACCCCTACCACTTGGACAGATGGAGTACCCCCCCCCCCCCCCCCCCCCCCCCCCCCCCCCCCCCCCCCCCCCCCCCCCCCCCCCCCCCCCCGGGCCTTTCCCCCTCCCCATTCATTTTTGAAGGCCAAATACTCAGGTTATGTCATGGTGGTCAAACGGACTCAGCACTCTGACAATTCACTTTGTATTCTTGCACATGACTGTTTGGAAGAAAACATTAAACGTTTGTAAACAGTTTGTTGTCCTTGCGCCTTGTCACCTTGAATGAATGAAACTGTAATCACAGAGCCAAATGGATTTAACCTATATATAGATCATGATGTGTGCAACCTGTAGGGCATTAGAAATGAACGTTACTAACACCCTGGTATGAAGGCTGTATTCACAGTATTTATTTATTTATTTATTTATTTATTTACTCAGCTTTCACCAATAAATGAAATAAAAAATATGAATAAATATAAATTAAAAATAAAATAAACAACAGTCGGGTTGTATTGCTTACATGATCTGTTCTATTTCTACTTGTACACATTGCAGGTTTGAGAAAGTTAGAAGCATTTTTTGCCATCCTCATCACAGTGATGGCCATTTCCTTTGGATATGAGGTATTTATAAATGCAGCATTTATATCACATGAATAACCCTATCTCCATGTAAACCTCCCCTAAGTTCCCTTCTTCTACTCCTGTCCCATTTCCCCTTAGTTCACTCTTCACTCCCTCCCCTTGAGGCTGTTTCACAGGCATGAAATGCAGAAGTAATATTTAGATGCAAATCTGGCAGTCATCATTACAACCAATGTGATCTTAGCTCTGATTGGTCCACACAGCATATAATATCGCATGTTGTTATATAGCTGTGATTTTGGGGGTGCAGCGCTGCCTGTGATTGGTTGATTTGTGGTCATGTACATGACCGAGGGCGATGAAAACTCAAAGCGTAGAAGGTTTTTTTTCTTCTAAAAAGCATTTGTTTATCCAGCTATACAGTCAATATCATTAACGTTGTCCAGCTAAAAAGAGATTAACACTACAGTAAATGTCACGTGTCTCGTTCTATATTCGTTTTGCACACATGGAATTTTAATTTCAAAAGCATAAATCACCTCTGCCTGTGAAAATGGGCATTGTTAAAATTCTGTTCTCACACTGCCGAGGTGATTTATGCTTTTGAAATTATTAAAATTCCACGCGTGCAAAACGAATATAGAATGAGAAACGTGACATTTACTGTAGTGTTAATCTCTTTTTAGGTGGACAACGTTAATGACATTGACTGTATAACAAAACACAGGGTATCAAGGTATCAGGGTACCCCAAACGACCATCATGCACGCAACACGCTCTAGCACGTACTCGTTACGTTAAAACCTCAATAAAGTATACATTTTCTGAAAGCTGAATAAATGCAGAATTCAATAAAACAATTAGTTTTTAGAACAAAAACAGTATATTTGAAATAGGTAAAAAAGTTCAGATTTTCACATCACTATAATCGCCGAGGTCCCATACAGCCGCAATTTATCGGAAATCCTCGACTAATACCTTTATAAGCTTACGAGATATAGCTTACAAAAATGGTGTCTCCGTTTATCGATAAATTAACCCGTTGCGTTTTTATACGGTCCTAAACTTCGAGCTCTGCAAAAACTGGAAAACACTTTACAAAACATGTTATAACTTTCGAAGGAAATTGAATATTAAAATTCGGAGACACATTTTTGAATAATATTTATCTGACAAAGTGTCTACCAAATTTCAGCTAAATCGGATAAAATTCCTTTGACCCGGAACTCAAAATGTGCGCTTGATTCATGGCTATTTTGTTTCCGAAATAAAAGGCAAAAGAGTTTTCACGTCAAGTGGCGCCTTTGTTTACACAAGCGTGGATAATCCACCACAAATATGTGATCCAATACCTGATGACATACATGTATCATGAATGGCATTCATAAGAAGATCGCCTTACAGTTCGCAACGACGTAGCACAACGTGGCAGGAAAACAATGTTACTGCTAGCGGGAATTACGAGCACTTTGACCGTGAGTGGTTTAGTATCGTTATTCAAGGATGTTTTGAGTGAGCAGTTGCGATTTTTGGATACTTTCTTCGCATCTGAATCTTTGTGGGAAGTCTGTTGCGTGAGTACTGTTGACAGCTTGCTTGTCAACATCTTTTTGCATCAAATGAAATCCAAAATTCGTTTTTTGATTCTAACTTTTTAGGAAAAAAATATTTTTAGATTCTGTTTTTTGGAGATGGTAGATAATATTCCATTTGATTTGATTATCAAAAAAAAATCAAAACCGGTGGTTTGAAAGGTTTTTTGGGGTACCCTGATACCTTAATGTATGATCCCTGGGGAAACAGTTAGTTTTGTCTTGAGTCTCGACTTCATCTTGGGAAACATCGCGAGACTCTCGGGAAAATTTAACTGACTATTTCCCTCGGAGCCAATAGGATAATCTTGACCAAACCTGTTGATAGTATAATGATAAACTTGTTTTTTACAGTATGTCCGTGTTGCTCCTGACCAAGTAGAGGTTATGAAAGGTCTTTTTATTCCTGGATGTAAGAACTGTGACCACCAGTCCATATTACAGGTAGGTTAAGGTGGCTCGAAGTAGTTTTTAACTGACCACACTTCTACTTTTCATTTGGCGAATTGATAGACTTATCCTAGACCGATCAAAACGACTTTTGCACCAGTTATCGGGTAAATATGGAAATTTAGAATTATACCAATATCAGCTCGATCGAAGTTTCCTTGGCAACGATAAACAAAGATAAACAAAGATCGTTGAAATCAGTTTTTCTAAAATATCTCAAGATTTCGATGAGCTCTAGACAAGCGACTATATGCATGATAAACTACATACGAATGATAAACTACATAAAAGAATGTTTATGCAAATTATTCAAAATCGCTCTGATCAAAAAGTTTGAATTCTGTCTCAGATACTTTGCCTTAGTATGTAGTTTATCACGCATATAGTCGCTTGTCTAGAGCTCATCGAAATCTTGAGATATTTTAGTAAAACTGATTTCAACGATCTTTGTTTATCGTTGTCAAGGAAACCTCGATTGAGCTGAAATTGACATAATTCTAAATTTCCATCTTTGCCCAATAACTGGTGCAAAAGTCGTTTTGATCGGTCTAGGATAAGTCTATCAATTCGCCAAATAAAAAGTGTAAGCATGGTCAGTAAAAAACTACTTTGAGTCACCTTAAAGCTTGACAGTTTGTCTGTCTGTCTGTCTGTCTGTCTGTCTGTCTGTTAATTTGGGTATCTACAGTCTGTTTGTTTATCTGACAGTCTGTCTGTCTGTTTGATTGTATGGTTCTGTCCGTCTGTTTGTTTAACTGTCTGTCTGTTAATTTGGGTGTCTACAGTCTGTTTGTCTGTCTGTCTGTTTGATTGTATGGTTCTGTCCGCCTGTTTAATTGTCTGTCTGTTGATTTGGGTGTCTACAGTCTGTTTGTCTGTCTGTCTGTCTGTCTGTTTGATTGTATGGTTCTGTCTGCCTGTTTAATTGTCTGTCTGTTGATTTGGGTGTCTACAGTCTGATTGTGTGGCTGTCTGTCTGTCTGTTTGATTGTATGGTTCTGTCCGCCTGTTTAATTGTCTGTCTGTTGATTTGGGTGTCTACAGTCTGATTGTGTGGCTCTGTCTGTCTTGTTTATAGATTGCCTATCTGTTTCTTTGTTTGTCTGTTTATTTCTTTGTGTGTCTACAATACAGTCTGTTTGTTTGGCTGTCTGTCTGTCTGTTTGTTTAATTAAGTGTCTGCCTAGTTGTTTATTTGGCTGTCTACAGACTGTCTGGTTGTTTGTCTGTTTGTTTAATTAAGTGTCTGCCTAGTTGTTTATTTGGCTGTCTACAGACTGTCTGGTTGTTTGTCTGTTTGTTTAATTAAGTGTCTGCCTAGTTGTTTATTTGGCTGTCTACAGACTGTCTGGTTGTTTGTCTGTTTGTTTAATTAAGTGTCTGTCTAGTTGTTTATTTGGCTGTCTACAGACTGTCTGGTTGTTTGTCTGTTTGTTTAATGAAGTGTCTGCCTAGTTGTTTATTTGGCTGTCTACGGACTGTTGGTTGTTTGTCTGTTTGTTTAATTAAGTGTCTGCCTAGTTGTTTATATGGGTGTCCATCTGTTTGTCTGTCTTGTTCTTGTATCAATGTCTGTATTTGTTTGTGTATTTGTGCAATTGTTTTGTCATTTGTTCCTAATTTGAATTGATTTACCTGTCAGTTTTTCTGTTTGACTAATTGATGCATATATTGACACTATCCTTATCCTGTAGGCTGTTGGTATTGTTGGTGCTGTTATCATGCCACATAACATGTATCTACATTCTGCACTTGTCAAGGTGTGTTATCCACTAGTTACTGACAGTATAATATAATAATGCCTGCTTAAAAAAAAATAATAATAATAATACGGTACCTGCTTAGGTTTATTTTATTTATTTATTTAATGATTTAGTGCCAAAAGGCAGGTAGGTCCCCTACAAGGTAAATCGCCCAACCCAGCCCCGTAAAACAAGTAACCTCTTGTTGAGATATAATAAGATATCTATTGTGTGGCGGAGGGATTTTGCGGACTATGATTGATTAAATTGGCGGTCCGTACAGGAAGTTACGGACGCGATTTGGCCGGTCTCAGCTTGCGAAGTTGCTTTGCTAAATAATGGGCTACATGTAGTCAGACTCCTTCACAGCCATTTTTGTCTCGTCAGAGAACACACACACTGCATTACAAAGCTAAAGCTGCCTGCAAATGAGACTAGGTTAGGGACCTATGGGCCCGTGGATACACCTTGTAGGCTACTAGATCATTCCAAGAACGATTCAATGTGTCATCAATTGAAGGGCTCCCTGCAAGAACAACGCAAGTCATCTCTGATTGAAATCTAAATTCTCCTTGAGATTCTTTGAATTCCAAAGGAGAATTTTGGTTTGGATCACAACTCAATTACTCCATTCTTGCAGGGACCCCTTCAATTGCTTTTTTGTGGGTTTGGTAAACAGAAATCTATAAGCATTGGATTCCCTGTGGTAAATGCTATGGAGTTGGAACTACTGTTTTGTACCACAGGAAACCCATCATAGACATAAAAACATTAGGTGGGCTTCCTGTGGTGATGTATTTATGATTTCTTATTACAGTCAAGAGATGTGGATAGACAGAAAGTAGTGGCAGTCAAAGAAGCCAACTTCTACTATTTCATAGAATCAGGTAAATTCACAAAGAAATCAGTCCCTCTGCAAGTTGCATGTGTGCAACATTGCAGTAGTGAGATTGCACTCTTTATTGGTAATATTGCCCTGCATTATTGTAGACAGGACATGTTACAGGCATACTGTTATTGCAGTATTGCGTGCATGCATGTTGTCATGTATTTATTGGTGGTATTGCCCTGCATTATTGTAGACAGGACATGTTACAGGTATACTGGTATTGCAGTGTTGCATGCATGCATGTTGTCATGTATTTATTGGTGGTATTGCCCTGCATTATTGTAGACAGGACATGTTACAGGCATACTGGTATTGCAGTGTTGCATGCATGCATGCATGCATGTTGTCATGTATTTATTGGTGGTATTGCCCTGCATTATTGTAGACAGGACATGTTTGTATTGTGTGTATTGGTGGTATTGCCCTGCATTATTGACATGTTACAGGTATACTGGTATTGCAGTATTGCATGCATGCATGTTGTCATGTATTTATTGGTGGTATTGCCCTGCATTATTGTAGACAGGACATGTTACAGGTATACTGGACATGTTTACAGGCATGTATTTACTGGCCCTGCATTATTGCAGTATTGCAGTGTTGCATGCATGTTGTCATGTATTTATTGGTGGTATTGCCCTGCATTATTGTAGACAGGACATGTTACAGGCATACTGGTATTGCAGTATTGCGTGCATGCATGTTGTCATGTATTTATTGGTGGTATTGCCCTGCATTATTGTAGACAGGACATGTTACAGGTATACTGGTATTGCAGTGTTGCATGCATGCATGTTGTCATGTATTTATTGGTGGTATTGCCCTGCATTATTGTAGACAGGACATGTTACAGGTATACTGGTATTGCAGTGTTGCATGCATGCATGTTGTCATGTATTTATTGGTGGTATTGCCCTACCATTATTGTAGACATGCATGACATGTATTTATTGGTGGTATTGGCATTATTGTAGACAGGACATGTTTACAGGTATACTGGTATTGCAGTGTTGCATGCATGCATGTTGTAATGTATTTATTGGTGGTATTGCCCTGCATTATTGTAGACAGGACATGTTACAGGCATACTGGTATTGCAGTGTTGCATGCATGCATGTTGTCATGTATTTATTGGTAGTATTGCCCTGTATTATTGTATAGACAGGACATGTTACAGGCATACTGGTATTGCAGTATTGCATGCATGCATGTTGTCATGTATTTATTGGTGGTATTGCCCTGCATTATTGTAGACAGGACATGTTACAGGTATACTGGTATTGCAGTGTTGCATGCATGCATGTTGTCATGTATTTATTGGTAATATTGCCCTGCATTATTGTAGACAGGACATGTTACAGGTATACTGGTATTGCAGTGTTGCATGCATGCATGTTGTCATGTATTTATTGGTGGTATTGCCCTGCATTATTGTAGACAGGACATGTTACAGGCATTATGCAGTGTTATGATGCATGGACATGTTACAGGCATATTGCCCTGCATTATTGTATTGACAGGACATGTTGCAGGTATACTGTATTGCAGTGTTGCATGTTGTCATGTATTTATTGGTGGTATTGCCCTGCATTATTGTAGACAGGACATGTTACAGGTATACTGGTACAGTGTGCATACAGGTATTTACTGGTATTGCATGTATTTGCATTATTGTAGACAGGACATGTTACAGGTATACTGGTATTGCAGTATTGCATGCATGCATGTTGTAATGTATTTATTGGTGGTATTGCCCTGCATTATTGTAGACAGGACATGTTACAGGCATACTGGTATTTGCAGTGTTGCATGCATGCATGTTGTCATGTATTTATTGGTAGTATTGCCCTGTATTATTGTATAGACAGGACATGTTACAGGTATTAATACTAGTATTGCAGTGTTGCATGCATGCATGTACGTTGTCATGTATTTATTGGTAGTATTGCCCTGTATTATTGTAGACAGGACATGTTACAGGCATACTGGTATTGCAGTGTTGCATGCATGCATGTTGTCATGTATTTATTGGTGGTATTGCCCTGCATTATTGTAGACAGGACATGTTATAGGTATACTGGTGTTGCAGTATTGCATGCATGCATCTTATCTACCTTTAGTTAGTATTAAGTTGCCATCTTGCTTTTCTTCTCCAGCTATCGCCCTTTTTATTTCTTTTCTGATTAATGTGTTCGTGGTTGCTGTATTTGCAGAGGTGAGTGACTCCATCTCCATTTCCAAATCTACGTACTATATGTAATTATCTGTATACGTATTATATTGGGCTCCCTGTGTTTTACACATATAAACGCGCCAGTTTATGTTCAATCATGCACGTTTACGTTGGTGGTTTTACATTATACATATTCCATGTACTCTTGCAATGGAATCCCATCAAGACAAGACAATTGAAGGGGTCCCTGCAAGAACAGAGTAAGTGACTTGTGATCAAAACCCAAATTCTCCTTTGAAATTGCAAGAATCTCAAGGAGAATTTCGATTTTGATCAGAGATCACTTACGTTGTTCTTGCAAGGAGCCCTTCTGTTAGCCTTGGGGGAAAAGATTGGGCTGCCTGTGTTACTTTCTACTTGTGTTAATATACCATTTTCTCATTCGCTTGACTGCACTTCAAACAAATGGACCAAGTTGAGGCTAACGTTGAGTATGGTACAATGGATTGGAGCTGCAATGTTAGCCTCAACTTGGTCCTTTTGTTTGAAGGGCAGTCAAGCGAATGAGAAAATAGTATATTAAAGTAAACACTTTTGATGTAGTAAGCACTTTTAATGAGTGCTCTTCTTGTTCAGTGAGTGACTTTTTACTTTGTTTTATAGGCTTTTTATCACCAGACTTACGACGACGTAGTAAGTACTCTCAGTAGTTATTGCTCTTCTCCAAACAACAGGCATTTAATCAACAATGTTCTTTATTTTCAGTATAGTAATTGTACGCATCATGGCATCTCACAAATCGATGTTTTTAATGCTACATTACATGGTCACAAGGTAATAATGTGGGAGAGGGAGGGGGAGTACTAGGGCCAAATGTAGCGACTATACAAGCATCAAGAGTTCCAGACTTCCGGTACGCGCGCAATGCATTGTGAGATTATTACAAAGGAAAAGTGAGCACCAAGTGAGCAAAAACATAGCTTGGGCTCCCTGTGTCTAGAATTGGTGCTCACTTTTCCTTTGTAATAACCTCACAATGCATTGTGCGCGTACCGGAAGTCTGGAACTCTTGATGCTTGTATAGAAAGGGTGTCGACTATAGATAGGGCCATGTCCATGTTATGTCCCCTGCAATTATTTGCCGATTGCAAAGTGGATGCATTGATTTGTAGTTGTGGTTATCTGTTAATCAAAAGGAACTTGTTTATTGTTTTGTTTGTTTGACATGTAGGGAAGTGATATAATAGAGGGAGATCTCTATAAAGGAGTAAGTATTGACTAAATTTGCTAACACATCTTCCTATTGGTCCACAATAGATAGAGTGCCATGCAAAGAGAAATACGCCTCTCCCCTTCTTACCTCATTCCCCTTTCTTAATTCTCTGCTCGCCTCATCCCCTCCCTCCTTTCTCTGCTCGCTTCATCACATCCCTCCTTTCACTGCTCGCCTCATTCCCCTCCCTTCTTTCTCTGTTCGCCTCATTCCAATTCCTCATTCCCCTTTCTTCATTCTACATTCGCCTCATTCCCCTTTCTTAATTCTCTGATCGCCTCATTCCCCTTTCTCTGCTCGCCTCATCCCATCCCTCCTTTCTCTGCTTGCCTCATTTCCCTCCCTCCTTTCTCTGCTCGCCTCATTCCCCTCTCTTCTTACTTCAGAGAATTTAAAACGAGGCCTTAGTTTCTAGTCTATGGTATCTTACTGTCTGCATCTTTACAGGGTGTGTTTCTGGGTTGCATGTTTGGTGCCCCTGCCCTGTATGTGTGGGGATTAGGAATACTTGCTGCTGGTCAGAGCTCAACTATGACAGTAAGTACTGTAACAGCATTACGTTTTCAAATCGTTACCGAAAATTTGACAATTTCATGTGTTTTCATAGGGCACCTACTCTGGACAATTTGCTATGGAGGTAAGACAATTGCTAACAACTATGGCTGATCCTTGCAGTTGCACCTTTAAGTTAAAATCGACTTATTATTAGCCATTACCTAAACGAGCAGGAGACTGGGAACGAGTTTATTAGAATTAATGCAATTACAAAATTAAGTTTATGACATGCAACAGCATGTTGAAATTAGTATCTGTGCAAAGTTTGATGTGATTTGAGCAAATTCTGTCGGAATTAAAAACTTTTGAAATTGTGTTGTCCAGCCAAAATTTTACAGTGAATGTATGGTTTGGCTGGACAACGTCAAAAATTGACAGAGTTTGTATGGGAAAATAGTCATCTTTGATGCCCTCTAGCATCGTCAATATTAAGCCGAAGTTCACCAAACTTTCCAGACTAGCTACATTGTAAGTTTGATATGCTCTCTCAGAAAATGATGCCCATTTTTGCTAGTTTCTTATTGAATTAATTTTACGGACTTGGTCCCAGTCCCCTGCTCGTTTTGGTAATGGCTAATTGGGTTTCTGGAAAGAGTAAATTGTTGTCTTACAAAATACAGTTGAACCTCTCGTTGCGACCACTCTCATAAGCGACCAGGTTTTCAAAATATCAAAAGTTCAGTTCCAAGTCAAATCACTCTTTACTATGGTAGAAAGAACATTCCGAGATTCAATGAACCACGGTACTTTCCGCTAGGTTATGCAAACCATCAATATTAAAAAGTAAGAATGAACCAAGAAACTATTGTTAGACAATAGTTCCTATTGTTATTCAAATCTTGACCTGGTTTAGGTCATTGCTATCTAGTATTTTCCTCTCTTTCAACGTTTGCATGCATAGAGTTTGTTTTATGTCATCATTGATTCAGATTCTTTTGTTCTCACGGAGGCGTGACTGTCTATCTAGCGTATAATCCATGGCAGTCCTAGCAGAGGTTGATAAGTAGTTATCAACCCTAGGGTGATAAGTAGATATCAACCCTAGTGTGATAAGTAGATATCAACCCTAGTGTGATAAGTAGATATCAACCCTAGGGTGATAAGTAGTTATCAACCCTAGGGTGATAAGTAGATATCAACCCTAGGGTGATAAGTAGATATCAACCCTAGGGTGATAAGTAGATATCAACCCTAGTGTGATAAGTAGATATCAACCCTAGGGTGATAAGTAGATATCAACCCTAGGGTGATAAGTAGATATCAACCCTAGGGTGATAAGTAGATATCAACCCTAGGGTGATAAGTAGATATCAACCCTAGGGTGATAAGTAGATATCAACCCTAGGGTGATAAGTAGTTATCAACCCTAGGGTGATAAGTAGATATCAACCCTAGGGTGATAAGTAGATATCAACCCTAGGGTGATAAGTAGATATCAACCCTAGGGTGATAAGTAGATATCAACCCTAGGGTGATAAGTAGATATCAACCCTAGGGTGATAAGTAGATATCAACCCTAGGGTGATAAGTAGATATCAACCCTAGGGTGATAAGTAGATATCAACCCTGGGGTGATAAGTAGGGTGATATGTAGACTTAGAAATTTCCTATCACAACCTTTTTGAGGAAAAAAAATATTTGATAAATACACATATTGGCTTACTAGACCACACTTTACACTGTATACTACTGAGCTAACTGATTCAAATTGGTGGACAAAAAATGTAAATCTAACCATTTCAGCCAATGAACATTAGCCGACCGAATCGCGCGCTCTGCCTTGCGCATTCCTTACCCACTGGGGCATTTTCGTATTTAATTAAATAGAAATCGATTGATTGTTGGAAAAACAGTTTATTCACGAACTTAAGCCCATTGAAAACTAATACAAGCATATCGTACAGACACAAAGTAACAAAACAAAATCACCCAAATGACATGACCAAAAGGTTTATTCGATCCTCAGTTCACACGCAAGGCGTTTTCTTTAAAATGAGTTCTCCATTACAGCACTTCTTGCCACCATAGAAACGAGAATAGGACTGTACCCCACAGCAAGATTGATAACAAGGCATTATCAAGCTTTGCCCGCATTGTATCTTGGCCAATACCTCCATCACACCGTCCTTTGAACAGCAGGCTTGTTTTTTCCAATTGTACACCTCGCCATTACAGCACGACTCTGTCTTCATCACGAAAACCGTTCCTCTGCAACAGTTATGTGTCTTGGGATTATACGTTACAGATCCACACTTATCGTCGTACTCTACAAAACAAGAAAACTACAGTCATTTCCTACCGAGCCAGTTCCAACCTCGTCCTAGTGGAGTTTCCGAAAATCGGTGATTTTCAAACAAGCTAGATATTCTCAATCTATAACCAGTTATTCTTGTGTGGAAGATTTGGCGCCTATTATGCTAATTGTTGTGATTCATTAATATTTTAATATTAATTTGTGATTCATTAAGATTTGGCGCCTATTATGCTAATGTTGTGATTCATTCATATTTTAATATTAAATTGTGATTCATTAAGATTTGGCGCCTATTATGCTATTGTGTGATTCATTAATATTTTAATATTAATTTGTGATTCATTAAGATTTGGCGCCTATTATGCTAATGTGTGATTCATTCATATTTTAATATTAATTTGTGATTCATTAAGATTTGGCGCCTATTATGCTAATGTCGTGATTCAACATAACCGCCTCACTATATACATAAGAACCTTTTCAAACTTGTCGCCGTATTGAAACTATGAATCGTCCCCAAAAACAGTCCCACAAGCGTCAACTTTGAGCAAAGTATTCAACTAATGCTTGTAATTTATCTGTGCAATTTAGCGGTCCATGTGCAAAGTTTTCTCATTTCCCCGGCGATAAGACTGACGACTATACTCCGAAAAAAAGTCCTGACCGTTTGAATACGAATTCTAAAACTATCTTCAAGGAACAGAATAACTGCTTGGTTCAAAAACACCCGATACAACGCACAATCATTTGACATACCGGTATCATACAAGGTGTATTGGCGCTCTTCTTGGAATAAATCGAATCCTCTCACACTCAGCACAGATAGAACCAGAACGACAGCAAACAAACGCATCTTTTCGTCTTCCTTTACGCTTCTTGTTGTGCTACTTCTCTGATATAACGATAAATCTGGCTTGCTACGTGCGATGAGGCTGTCTTGATGACTGATCTAAAGGCTGGAGTGTTCTTATAGTGGGGTAAAATGTGTTAAGATCCACATTGTGCTGCGTCGTTCTCCTGGGAATTAATATAATATTTATTGCTAAATACAAATCTTTTGAATCTTCTTCTTCTGGCCCCGCCATGCATGAATCATGGTGACTAATGACCAAAGACTATGCCTCATAAGTCCATAACATTTTGACGACCATGTGATGATGTAATATCAGTGGTAAAGTCAGATAAATACCGAGAACGGAGGCAATAAGCCATATAAATCCCGAGGGCCGTAGGCCCGAGGGATTTATAGGCTTATTGCCGACGTTCGAGGTATTTATCTCTTACTTGCAATGCATGCAGACCATTCACTTTTGTATTTTGAAGAAGATATTCGGGCATAAAATTGTAGAAACACGAGTTGGTATCAGATGACTTGATCATGATTCAGACCGCAAATCCCGTGTAACTGATTGATTTTGGCAGAGTTAGTAGAGGGGACTAACTCTGATTTTGGTAAGTTGCATCTACTGAGGACAAAAGAACTAGTCATGAAGAACACCGCCGCGTTGGTTCAGTGACCGGCATCATACTATTCCTACAAGTGATCAAATCTATATTTGGCACTTTCGCAATTAACTATAAAATGCAAATAAATCTGCTAGAAACGGATAGATTGTTTTAAAAACAGTTTATTTCAAATCACAAACGCCGGGCACAAACTTACGCCCATTGCAAACTAATACAAGCATCTCGTAGGCACAACTGAACTAACAAAACAACTGAATCAGTACAAAATGATCACCCAAAATTACATGACATTTCTTTCATTCGCATTTCTTTGACTTTAAAATGAGTTTTCCATTACAACACTTCGCGAGACCGTAACGGACATACGACACTCCCCCACAGCAAAGTGCCTCATTACAAGGGCGTATCAAGTGGCCCCCGCATGGTAGCATTGCCAATACTGATATCGCACCATTCTCTGTACAGCAGGAATGTGTTTTCCAATTGTACAGCTTGCCATCACAGCACTTGTGTGTCTTGGGATCATACGTATCAGATCCACACAGCTTCTCTACAAAACAAGAAAACTAAATAGTCATTTCCTAGCCTTGCAACCTCGTCTTAGCGGGGTCCGAAGACTAACTGTCCGAAAATCAGTGATTTTCAGTTCAAACTGGCCATTTTAGACATTGTCAAGAAATGATGAGTTATTCTTGTATGAAAGATTTGGCGCCTATTATGCGCTAATGTTAATGATTCATTAACATAAAAACCTTTTTCAAACTTGGCGCCTAAAACAGTCCCACAAGCATCAACTTTGAAATATCTAATTGAGCAAAGTATTCAAATAATGTTTGCAATTTATCCGTGCAAATTAGCGGTCCATGCAAAGTTTTCTCATTTCCCCGCCAAGACTGACGACTATACTCCAAAAAAAAGCCCTGACCGTTTGAATACGAATTCTAAAACTAGCTTCAAGGAACAGCAGTGCAGAATATTAACTGCATAGTTCAAAAACACCCGATACAACGCACATTCATTTGACATACCGGTATCATACAAGTTGTATTGGCGCTCTTCTTGGAATAAATCGAATCCTCTCACACTCAGCACAGATAGAACCAGAACGACAGCAAACAAACGCATCTTTACGTCTTCCTTTATAAAGGAAGACGTAAAGATGCGTTTGTTTGCTGTCGTTCTATACGCTTCTTTTTGTGCTACTTCTCTGATGTAACGATAAATCTGGCTTGCTACGTGCGATGAGGCTGTCTAGACTGATCTAATGGATTGAGTGTTCTTATATGCATGGGTAAAATGTGAAGATCCACATTGTGTTGCGTTCTCCTTGGAATTAATATCATAATCTTTAAAGCTTTTGAATCTTCTTGCCCATGCATCATGGTGACTAATGACCAAAACATACGCCGTGGAACACAAAAGACACAAATGTCAATGCTTAGAACTAAAGAACATATAGCTACCATACAGTCATTTACTCTAAATGAATAGTTCTTTAGTTCTGAGCATTGGTACTTTATAGGGTGCATGTTTTTTTTTGTGGTCCACGGCATATACACTTTGGACATTAGTCATGCAGGCAGTGATTCATGAAGTTTAATTGACTCTTTCTTATCATGCATACTGATTTTTCAGATCAGCAAACTGGTTTCTTTCTCCTGCAAACAGCCTATAATATATCAAAGAGTATGTCTGAAAGAACATTTCTGGAAAGTTTCGATGGTATGGGATAAAATCTCAAAAAGTTATCGGGGATGACATTTATAGACTTTAGTATGGGATTTTGCCGTCATGCGTCAAAATGATTAATTACAAGACTTAACCCTTTCCTCTAAAAGAATATAGTTATAATATAACTATAATGTAGAAGTTTCATGACGAAATTATATATCTCTGCGAAGTTATGAACGATTTAAATTCTGGAAAAAAAACATCAAAACGAGGCTTCTAACGCATGACGGCAAAATCCCATACTAAAGTCTATAAATGTCATCCTCGATAACTTTTTGAGATTTTATCCAATACCATCGAAACTTTCCAGAAATGTTCTTTCAGGCATACTCTTTGAGATATTATAGGCTGTTTGCACCAGAAAGAAACCAGTTTACTGATCTTAAAAATCAGTACGCACGATAAGAGTGAATTATTCTACATTTACATGGAGCTAAAAATGACAATTATTATTTTAAATTCTTCTAGTAAATGTACATATGTAGCATGAGAGCTAGAAATTAGCGAATGTCTGTTTGCAATTTTTTTGATAAACGTGTTTGACTGTACAATTTTATAAGCTCTGTTAATCCGGAGAGTCGGTGGAGGCTAAATGGGATACCTCAAAAGGACCTCATTAATATAAAACAATAGAACGATGCAGTAACACAATAGATTCGTTCTATTGTTTGGTCGGCCAAGGGCGGGGTTATGGAACAAGCCTTTACCATCCGAGTCAAACATGGCACTCGGATCTAGAAACCGTGTCCAACACACTGGCGAGGTTTAGAACATACTTCTCATATAGCATTAGCCATTCATATCGCAAAGGCTTTTTACTCGGGCACTTCCGGAGAAAGCCCGAGTTATAAAATGGGCTCTTTTTTATATATTTTTTATATTTTTTCGTTGGCCACAAACGGGTCGAATAGTTTCCGAACGCCTATCGAACTAAATCCGAAAGTATGATTCGCTCAAACGGGTCGAATAGTTTCCGAGCGTATATCGAACTAAATCCGAAGTATTGTTCGCTCTACGAAGGCAGATAAATTCGAGAGTAGAAGTGCTAAGTCATTGTCTTCGACGAGTAGAAGTGCTAAGTCATTGTCTTCGACGAGTAGAAGTGCTAAGTCATCGTCTTCGACGAGTAGAAGTGCTAAGTCATCGTACATGCAGGTCATGGTGTTTTGCAGACAGATTTAAAAGGACCCCCAAGACACCAAATCGGTACCTTTTAGGGTGTCTGTCAGCATATAAACAGCAAATAACATTTGTTTTGCGAAGCTGCTGAAGCATCGTAAATTAACCGCAAAATGCAAAGGAATTAATATACTTATTGTTATTGACTTGGTACATCTTAGGGGTGAAGAAAGAGACGCGGGTACCTTTTAGGGCCGGGTCATTTTCAAAATATTCGACGAGCATCCCCACCACATTGTTGATGGAAACAAAGACAGCACCTTCTCCTCACAGGAATTGAACCCCGCACCGCAGACCGATGCTCAACCAACTGAGCCAACCGGGCTTGTGATTTGCTCGATGTTCTTGTACTGTACAAAACGTTCATGATATACTATTCATGATATACTATTCATGATATACTATTCATGATATACTATTCATATGCAGCCCGAAAAAGTCCTCCATCGGTTGTAAAGCGCATTGAGACAATGTGAAATGCGCTATATAAGAACCGACATATTATTATTATTATTATTATTACTACATGTGACTAACGAGGATAATAATTGAGTTGTACTGTTTTGGTCCACAGGGTTTTCTCAAGATATCTTGGTCTCGCTGGAAGAGAGTGCTGTTCACACGATCTATTGCTATTGCACCAACCTTGGCTGTAGCCTTCTACGAGGGAGTAGAAGACTTGACGGGCATGAATGATTTCTTAAATGTACTACAAAGTTTACAGGTAATGAATTGAATTGTTTTCTTTCACATCTCTTTTTTATTTTCTTTCAACTACTTACTCCCTTAGCAACAACCGCGGATCCAGGAATTTTTGAGGGGGGTCCAAACGTATAACCTGTGGGCAAAACTAGATAATGAATGAATGAATGTATGAATCAACTTTATTTACAGAGGACACACGACAGTTACAATTAAAATAATTGTACTGATAACTCAGTGGCCCTCCAACATTCTAGGATAAAACAATCAATTGTACCTCGGGTATGACAGGGGGGTCTGGAGTCTCTCCCCCCGTCCCCCGACCTGCCTGGATCCGCCACTGAGCCTTCCTTCCTTCCTTCCTTCCTTCCTTCCTTCCTTCCTTCCTTCCTTCCTTCCTTCCTTCCTTCCTTCCTTCCTTCCTTCCTTCCTTCCTTCCTTCCTTCCTTCCTTCCTTCCTTCCTTCCATTCTCATCAGTAACGTAACCAACAACCCGTTTCATCACCAGCTGCCCTTTGCTCTCATTCCTGTTCTTCATTTCACAAGTCAAGTCGATCTCATGAAAACATTTACTAATGGCATGTAAGTGTATATGTAGTCATATTATGGTATACAAGCATCAAGAGTTGCAGACGTTCGGTACGCACGCAAATGCATTATGAGATTATTACAAAGGAGCTATGTTTTTGCTCACTTGGTGCTAATTTTTCCTTTGTAATCATATTCATTTTGAAATCACTAGTAAATCCTGCAATCTGATTGGCTAAAAATGGTGCGATTAAATCATTAATTGCACTATTTTGGATCAATAATTGCACCCATTTTTTTTTTTTTTTTTTTTTTCGCACAGAAACTCTAATTTTATTAAATTCAAACGATTCTTCATAAAAAGTAATTTGTAATTTAGAATGAAAGAGTTGTATTTCAGGCATCAAAATTATTCTTATTATTGCAACTTACCACCTAAATATAACGAGTGTATTTGAAAAGATTTCAAAATGAATATGATTAATAGGTAATTGAACTTCGTGTCGTGCAATTTTGTAATCACTCGTATGATTTCAGACCAAATTGCACTCCACTCAGTTCTATTACCATTACTAATAATCTCACAATGCATTTCGCGCGTACCGGAAGTCTGAAACTCTTTATATATTTGATATATTACGCGCGCTTTGATTGGCCGAGGGCCGCGTGTTATTAGAAGTATTCTATAAAACAAATACAACATGATTTCTGTGACTTCTAGAATTGCCAGTACAAGTGCATCCATTGTGCTAACTTTGCCGTGGATAACAGATGATGATAATAATAATAACAATAATAATAATAATAATAATAATAATAATAATAATAATAATAATAACATTAAAATAATAATAATAATAATGACAATAATAACAATTACAATAACAACAATAATAATAATAACAATAATAATATAATGATAACATTAAAATAATTATAATTATAATAATAACAACATTAAATTAAAATAATAATAATAATAATAATGACAATAATAATAATAACAACATTAAAATAATAATAATAATAATGACAATAATAACAATAACAACAACAATAATAATAACAATAATAATAATGATAACATTAAAATAATAATAATAATAATAATAATAATAATATTGTTATTATGAAAATGAAAATAAAATAATGGATGATGGCGTTGTTTTCCTTGCTGTCGTTGACTGTGTGTTTGACTGCTTGTTTTAGTATCATGCAAGTCATAACCTGGATGTTGTCGGTTCTGGTCATGGGAATCAACATATACTTCGTAGTGTCATATGTGGTAAGTCGCTGTAATAATAATAATAATAATCAACTTTATTTCACGAGGG
This sequence comes from Actinostola sp. cb2023, assembly GCA_033675265.1. Classification (NCBI taxonomy): domain Eukaryota; kingdom Metazoa; phylum Cnidaria; class Anthozoa; order Actiniaria; family Actinostolidae; genus Actinostola; species Actinostola sp. cb2023. The sequence goes on from JAUJYZ010001317.1 coordinate 85,576, forward strand.
TACATTTAACAGTTTTCACTGATGAACTTGTACTGTTGTAATAAACCTTGTCGGGAACAATTCCACGTAAGGTGCGAAAAGAACTATGGGAAATTTCAGTCTAACAGAGAATGAGGGTTTATCATGTAATTTCAAAACTTATAGGAGACATAGGACAAAAATGATTATCGTAGCTGGAAAGAGCTCGTTGAAATTAGTAAATATGTGAAGTTTGAAAACGATCGCTTCACAAATTGCGAAGATATGAATTTTCAAAAATCGAAATTTTGTATGAAAACCTTTGTTGGAGGCAAGAGTTGCCTCCGAGCGTAAATGTCCAAAGGTTTTCATATAAAATTTCGATTTTTGAAAATTCATATCTTCGCAATTTGTGAAGCGATCTTTTCCAAACATTTTTACTCATTTCAACGAGCTCTTTCCAGCTATGATAATCATATTTTTGTCCTATGAGTTTTGAAATTACATGATAAACCCTCATTGTGTTTGGTTTTCCAGGGTACGATTCCTCATAATGGTGGCTTGTACTTCCTAGTGGCTGTAGTATTGTTGTTCTACTTCTCATTTGTACTATACCTGGTAAGGATAAAACACTGAACTCACCCCCCTTGAAACAGCCTGATTTTCAGACAGGCTCCACTCCAGGGGGAGTAGAGTGTGGCGGATGACCGCTGACCATCTTAAGATCAGGCTACCGTTGCAAAGACTTGTACTGTACTTATTTGACACTGAAGAAGATCCGAGGAAGGATCGAAACGTCTGTAGTTTTAAGACTATTGTTAGGGACCTTACCCAACAGGACGACGACGTCGAGGACGAAGAAGTTCGAATAAAGTGTTTTGGTGTTTATTATTTTCATAATTGTTTCATATTTCGTGTTTTCACTAAATTTGCGTCGCCTTTCGCGAGTGACATCGACTTTACGTGGTCCGGTTGACTGAAAACCACTACACAAATAATGAACTGACGTTCTCTTTCTCTTTGCATTGTCAAACATAGGCATTCCACGTTGTAGCTTTACACAGAACGCCTGAGGTTAAGACCAAATCGAACTCATTTGCTACTAGTCTTCCTCGCGTTGCGTAGCGACAGTAAACACGGTTGCGAGGGAGACTAATTTCCTACATTCCAATAAGAAGTTATTGAATTTTGTAATTAGCGTTATTGTATCTCTGACGTCGTCGTCGTCCCATTCCGTCCTCGATGCTTAAGGTCCCTATTTACGCCAGAGAACCACTTTTTTATAGTTATATGTACTTATGTTGTTGCTATGTTTCTAATTCAGGCATACCTTGCTCTTGGGTTCACATTCTTGGACTTCATACCAGTAAGAACTATTAGTATTAGTATTAGCATTAGCATTAGCATTAGCATTAGCATTAGCATTAGCATTAGCATTAGCATTAGCATTAGTAGAGGTAATCATACGGTTTTCAATTTGGAAATTATTTGCACGAATGTGTTTTTCTTTGAGCTCTTTGAAAAACACACGAGTGCAAATTATTCCAAATTGAACGAGAAATCGTATGATTACCAATTAATAATATTCATAAAAAAAAAGTAATTTGCACTGCAGTGCAATTATAGGTAATTTGCACTGCAGTGCAAATTACTTTTCAACTGCACTGCTCTAAGCCAATCAGAATCGACATAATTCATGTATATTATTATTATTATTACTAACTAACTAACTAACTAACTGACTAACTAACTAACTAACTCACTCACTAATGAATGTCTTCAGTGCTTTTTTCGCAAATCTCGTTTTCAAAATTGCGCGGAAAGCTGGTAACTAGAGTGCCGCGCGGAGAATTGTGGGATTACTCAGTTTTAGAAGCTTGTGGACTACAGGGGAATATGACCGATATGAACGGCTGCGAAGCCCAGGGAGATTTAGTGTGCTTCTCGTGAAATGTTTATTGAGGTAGACTCATTGAACGAACTCTCACTGGAAATAAACACACACTTTCCAAACCTTGGAAATGCGCTGGAAATCATAATTAGGAATTCTTTGAAAATGTCCAAAACCCGGCCTTTCAAATCCTAAAAGAATTATAAGAAACCACAAGGAGGTGCATTTACACGAATACGCTGTAACTGAAGCGACCATCACGTGAAACTTAGCTGAATAAATAATTTTGATGTTTTTTTTTGTTTCTCAGTGCTTGCGTCGACCAGACTTAAGCTACAACAAGCACGACAACGAAGAGACCGTCATTGGCTCTGTGAATGTTAACAGTGAAGCCTTGGAAGATGGTCCAATTTCTTAGAACACCAGTAATACTTAATTAGTAAATCACACAGCAGTATTTGAATAATTTAGATATAGTGAGCTAATGTGCGACTGGACGAATATAGGACCACAGTGTACCCGAGGTACCAGAGTTTCCCTTCTCGCTTTACGACCTCTGATTAACTGTAACACAAGAAGGGATCCTTTGGTACCCATGGTTGTTCCAATGGGGAATATTTACTGTCGGCAAAGAAAGGTTTTAGACTGTTCAAGTACTTCGGGCCAGGCTGTACCCCCAGGCTGTACCCCCAGGCTGTACTCCAAGCTGTACCCCTAATCTGTACCCCAGGCTGTACCCCCAGGCTGTACTCCAAGCTGTACCCCTAATCTGTACCCCAGGCTGTACCCCCAGGCTGCAAGCTGTACCCCTAGCTGTATAGGCTGTACCCCCAAGCTGCACCCCCCCAGGCTGTACCCCAGGCTGTACCCCCAGGCTGTACCCCCAGGCTGTACTCCCAGGCTGTACTCCAAGCTGTACCCCTAATCTGTACCCCAGGCTGTACCCCCAGGCTGCACCCCTAAGCTATACCTCTAAGCTGTACCCCCAGGCTGTACCCCTACAGCTGTACCCCAGGCTGTACCCCTAAGCTGTACCCCCAGGCTGTACCCCCAGGCCGTATACCCACTTGGTAGTTTGTGGCACGCCAGGACTCGCGCGGGTCTAGAATTGACGAATATCAAGATGTGTGTAGTAGCTTTTCTACTTCCATCTTGTCATGTTTTTCCCGAAAAAAAACTGTGACAGAATGTTTCAGAGAAACGCAGGTTACGTGTAGTAGCTTTATCCTATAAAACGTCTATGTACATCAGTACAGTTACAGACATTAACGAATGAAAGAACATTTTATTATATTGCGTTATTAAACAAAACAACACACCAAATTACTCAAGATACACCAAAACTTTCGTCCGTATAATTTTAAACACCGGGGATCTTTGAAAAATCATCAGTTATCTACGTATTTTGAGGTGAAGGTGAATGATTGAGGTTGGTTTGTCTTCCCTCGCAGAATGAAGGCGTTATTCATCAATTGTTCTGTAAACAATTGACGACTCTTAAATACTATTCATATGCGGGCTTAGCCTCACTTCTGAGATAGAAAACAAAAGCAGAAATTAGAATAACAAAACAACAACTCCTGGATTCGAGGCGCCGCCCGCATATGAATATTATTTAAGAGTCGTCAATTGGGAATAATCGCTTCGATAGTTTATTTTCGCGGTTGAGTTGAAAATTTGCTGTTTTGACCCATTTAAACTGACGAATCGTTCGTGACTGAACCGCGTTTTAGTGTTGCAATGATTGTATTAGCCATTAACAAAACGAGCAGGGGACTGGGAACGAGTTTATTAGAATTAATGCAATTACGAAATTTGATGTGATTTGAGTGAATTCTGTCGGAATTATAAGCTTTTGAAATTGTGTTGTCCATCCAAAATTGTACAGTGAATATATTAATGTATGGTTCGGATGGACAGCGTCAAAAATTTACAGAGTGTATGGGAAAATAGACATATTTGGTGCCCTCTAGCATCGTCAATATTAAGCCGAACTTTCCAGACTAGCTAAGTTTGATCTGCTCTCAGAAAATAATGCCCATTTTTGCTAGTTTCTTATTTAATTAGTTTTACGGACTTGGTCCAAGTCCCCTGCTAATTACATCCGTATATCACTACATGGCTTCTTGCGATTACGATTGCGCTTCCGTGATCCAGGCTTTATGCATCGGTCATGTTGGAGATACAAACGAGAGAAGCTAATGAGGAATGCTTTGTTAGGGGCCAAATTTGGATGTTAGTGTGGGGCATTTTTGTAAACAAAACATTTTTTTTACTTCATGTTGAAATCAAAAAGAAAGCAAAGATAAAACGAACAAACTGGTGGTCCGTTCTAACAAACTTCGGTGTTATATAAATAGATTCTGATATAAACTATCGAAAATCTTGGACGACCACCTCTGTTTGTGGTGGCTTGGGTACGAGAATGCGGGGAAAGGTGAATATGTCGTCGGCCCCTTATCGGGATCCAACATGGCTGCCATGACGTCATGTGCAAACCAGCAATATTCTGTAGCATCGTTTTAGTTTCGATACAAGGCGCAATGTGAATTAAAATGTCGTCTATTCCAAGACATTCAATCTAGCATTCAGGAAATTTCTCTATTCATTTATCATTGAAAGAAGGAAGGCTTAAAATAATTCTCGTACCCAGACCCTTCTCGTTAGAAAGCTGAGAAGGGTCTGGGTACGAGAATGGCTTGAATTGAAACCTGCAAGGATTATACGTGAAGAGCGCGCGTTTTTCCCAGTGATATCATATGTTACATGGATGATGACCTCTGAGATGACTGATATATAGAGCATACTAGTCGTTGCATTTGCAAGTGAAGTGCTGCCGAGCCGAACATGCTTGTCTGTCGTTAAATTGAATCATTGTTTGCATGTATGAAGCTATACGATAGATTAATTGCATTTTATACATACAATCTTGGACAATCTGCCCATACAATCGTGTACTATCTATTCATACTGTCTTTTACAGAAACAACATACCGATAGTATATCGCCCATGCACATTGTACAAACTGCGGTTATGCGCTGTTTACATTGACATAGTGTCACACGTTCTAGTGAATTAAACCAAGGGTAATCATATTCACATGCTAAATAATTCCCAACAGTATAATACCACAAGTAAATTTTTTATTCCTTGCGATCTGTAGTGGTTTCTCTGCAGTAGCACAACAATCTTTTATGATCTTGAACGTTCTGTGATTATCACGTGAAACTCACGACCACGTGATACTTACGACCAATAGAAATCTCCGTAGGGACAGACAGAGAAACAGACAGAGAAACAGACAGAGACTCGATCTGTTGTAGCGTTTATGATGCTGCTCGCCTGATGGCTCGCAGCAACAAAACGGCTGTAAATAAAGCTTTAATGTATATATATGCGCTCATATAGTGATATCAAAATGTACCATGTATGAAGTACAAGCAACGCTGATAGTTACAAGAAAAAAAACAGCTCATGGTCTAGATAATGAATTTTTATTTTTCGATAGCTTCAGTTAGAATACCGTATCTTTACATTTATACTGTCTATTTCAAGTCATTCAGAAAGAGATCCATAAAATATCCTTTTTCAGAAGGTTTACAGTTCTGATGAAAAGGAGGAAGCTTCCAATCTAATGTTTTGTGATGACGAACAGCTCCTTCCAAACTGTAGCAGTAGATTACTCCCCTTTTCTTAAGTTGAACCCGACCATTGCAGCCTTGTACCTTGTCGTTGTCGTTCGTGACGCCAACACTGTTTTCACCCAAAAACAGAACAGACGCTTTGGCTACGGGATCACAAACAGCTTTCCAAAAATATCTGGGAACACGGATTCTATTATTTAACTTTATGTCCTCGTGAGTCCCGATATTCTTTGCTCGTCCACCTGAAAATAAATGATTTCGAAATGAAAATGAATCTGAGCAACGACAGTCTTTTCGAGGCTAAATTAGTACTCTTATATATCAATGAACTGTCTGAAAACGTTCCCATAAATTAAGCAGATTATGCTGAGTTTTGTACGGCATTATGTCAATCTGTATGCAGCCGCCATGTTGCTTTTGTGAGGAATGCTTTGTTACCGGGAACCAATATGGCATATGGCATCTAAGGCGTAACGCAAAACACTGACTTTGTGTTTTTAAAACGCCTTGTTCCGATCTTTGTATACACCTATTCCAAAAATCGTTGTCCCCGCCGAAAGCAAGAAGCTGACGACCGAAAAAGGCATTGGGACTTTCTCCTTATTCATTTATTCATCCGTAGACATTTTAACAACATGCATTTTCAAACTGGCCGAATAGTTCCAAATGATTGCTATTCAACGCTCGTTGGGATAACTTCTCAAGTACTACGATAAATAAATAAATTAGGATATTCCCAAAGTCCTTTGCGGTCGTCAGCTTCTTGCTTGCTGCTTTCGGCCTGGACAACGATATTTGGAATAGGTGTACACCTAATTGCAGAAAGGTTGTCCACCTCGGAAAAGCACATTTACACATTTGCACATTTACACATTTGCACTTTTACAAGCGCTGAAATACAACTATCCACCTGAAATCTTCTGTATAAGGCCGCAGCATTCTTATGGCAGTATACTTCTACTGAATCTATTGACTCTGGGTTCCACTTGCGCAAAACAAATATACACGTGATGTTGCGAATGTGCAAATGTGTAAATGTGTAAATGTGCTTTTCCGGGACAACCTTTCTGCAATTAGGTGTATATAAAGTTGAGTATTTACGATACGTAGAGGATTATTGTAAAATCATTTCCTTCTTTTACGGGACAGATATTTGCGGACACTTCTTCGGTGTCCGTATGACAGAGGCTTTTATCAACTGCACCCGTTCCAGTGTCGGTATCCGCAGTTCGGACACCTTTCTTCGATGTCCGTAAAAGAGGTTCACCTGTACTAGCTATAGTGCGGATACTTTGGTGTCCCTATAACAGAGGCTTAATTGTACCCGTTCCAGTGCGGACACCTATCTTCGATGTCCGTATAAAAGAGGTTCAACTGTACCTGTTCCAGTGAAGACATATACGGCCCTGTCCATGTGTGATGCATACGCCCTCACTGCCTTCTCCAGTATTTCCCAGTTTCCACTGTTGAAAATGGTCCACTGCGGTGCAATGTTCGTGCTAATCATCGTCAGTTCACGTTGATCTTCGCCAGCAAAATCTGCATTTGGAGTCAGGTGTCCTCTGTTTAAGAAAAATCGCGAAGAATCGTAGTTGGGATAGAGATTTCGCTGTCCAGCAGAGTAATCCCCTGTACTCGATGCCTGAGGTTTGGGAGCTTAAACAAAAGAATGCCAGACGTTAATTAAGGTGTTTCTGAACATATGCATCATATGCAGCCCGAAAAAGTCTTCCATCCGTTTGTAAAGCGCATTGAGACAGTGTGAAATGCGCTATTTAAGAAAATTTAAGTTTAATTGACGGGAACCATGAGGTTGGCGAGTTAGCGATGGAAAGCGCGCGTTTGATCGTCCGGGTCACACTCTGCTGTAAACATTGATGTAAACATTGTTTAAAGCCGATTTAAAAAACTGTTAATAATAATTAATAGACACTACGCAATTTATCACCAATAAGAGGACAGAGTACAATAGTAAAAACTTCAATAGATTTCAAATGAATTAGAAAATTACCGTACGGCCCTCGCTCGTCGTGCCAGGGCGCTCGCTCCCCACCACTTGCACCATCTGGAATATTGGGAACCACAATATGGCCAGTAAACTCTGGTATGAGGGATTCTGTGTTGTAGCAAATAGCAAACTGTACAACCGGAGGATGGAGGCCATAACACAGCAGTGCAGTGCTTCCACGTTGGCCTTTACACTGAACTGGTCCTGACAGAACAGCATTCTTATTGCCAGATGCGTGCGTCCATGCAGTAAAGAGACACTGATTAATGTCGTTAGAAACCGCCTGATACTCCTCTAGATCTTGTAGTTGTTTTGGACGTGCTAGTGCGCGCTGAATAAAGAAGTAACTAATTAGCTTATTAAATTGCAAGATGTCTTAGGCCTAGTTCAGACGTGGTGATAATCATGAGCCGTTCTCGTTTCAAACAATAGATAATGAGGCGGCTTCTTTTGAAGTAATTAAGGATACGGTTCACCTTGGCGGGTACGTCTCGGAAAACATTTTTAATTTCCTTATTATTTGACCAATTCCCATCAACTTTACATCATTTTAAAGCTAATAGAATGAAGATCGCCATAATACCGTGATATTTTCTTTTAAATTAAAAATGGAGACGTCGCGGGTCATTTGAAAATTTGCAAACATTGTCACGCCCACTTCCTGCAACGGACACCATGCCATCCAATCACGTTCATCCTTCACCACATTGTTTACATTGAGGACGCAGAAATAGTAAGGTCGTATTACTTATTGCTCTCGTTTGCGCTCAAACTTCAAAGTCTTCGCGAGGCTGCCTGCTACGATCGTAAAATAATAATATTCCGAAATCAAAAAAAGCAAAAACCATCAAATAGGGACAGGATCTAGAGAAGGTACCGAAAGAACAGGAGGGGTTAATGGTATCTGTTCTGTGAAATAACTGTTCTTCCAGTACTTTCCTGGGAAATCTAAAATGATTTTCGCATTTGACTATAATTGTATATTATATGGAATAATGAACTATTATCCCATCAAAATATGAAATATACAGAATATATATTAGGTTATATGGATAGGAAATGTTTTTGTTCCTGGGAATTGTTTTATTTTATAAATAGTACCTTATTTAAGTACTTTTTTTTTTAAATGTGTGGGTGTTTTTTTGGTTAGAAAATATTCTCTCTCCTGGGAAAAATTTCCTGATATCACGTTCTCTCCTGGAAAATTTTTTTCTGGGAAGACTTCTGGCTGGGTGAATAGAACAGATGTTATTGTCCCAGGGGACCACTAACCCCTCCTGAAAGAAGCATTACAGGACTCCCGGTCCTAATGGGATTATGACACCAAAGACGTTGTGTTTAGAAATCAGAAATCCGTGTTTCTTGCGAATATCTCGTAAATAAAAAACATTTTCAACCAGAAAACACTAAAAAATGAAATTTCGATATGAAATCCATCCGTTAGTGACAAAAACAAAAAATCGTCAAACTTTTTCCACTCAAGGTGAACCGTATCCTTAAGAACGGCTCTTGGAAAGTACGAACTAGGCCTTATGCATCTATAAAGGCCCAGGACACACGATGTAACTTTTCTTGCAACGTTGCACGAAACGAGTTTTTTGGGGTGTCACACGATGCAACGTTGCGCGGCTTCAAGGAGTACAGACGCACAGAAAAATGGAATCTATTTGTTCAGTGTAATATGTGATTTTGTGACGTTATATGTGTGTCTATTCTAATAACGCACGGCTCTCGACCAATCAAAGCACGCGTAATATACCAATTATTATATAAAGTTTTAAAATAGACATACACTGCAGATCAAAGTGCATGATATTTCGTGTACCAAAAATAAGGGCGAGTATGTTAGGTCTTTTTACCTTGATTTTCAGCATCAATCAATCAATCGACGCATTTACCTGATAAAACTGACTTGGTGTCTATTGTTTGAAACATCAAATCGATGATCAGCATAAAAGCAGAAAGGAAACTGTGCTTTTCATCATCGTCTTTCGTCAATCTTGAAAATACAAAGTTAAAAACAAAGAATCAAAAAATGAAAAGTGGTTTTCAATTTATCTCTTGCACCATGTGGTCCAATTTTTGTCTAGTAGAACGCCGCGTTTAACGTTTTCTTTGGGTTTATTCTGTTTGTTCCTCAATGGTTGAAAACTCCTCGATGTGGTCGCCAGGGTCTTGGAATCAGTGCCACCCTTACTTCTAATAGAACTGGTCTGGTGACCATCATGACCTGTTTTAGACAGGTCCATGATCATCGTGCGGAACATCATCGAATATCAAGACATGGTGCCTTGAATTGTCTTCGTTAAAAGTGCAACTAACCCCTATGAGATTGTTTCAAAAATCTATTCAATATAAGTTGAATAGTTGGTGGGTTCAGTATTTTGTGATTTGAACCTTGCGTTTATGAGTTATAGAGGTTTGAAATCTCAATATGCAAATTTGATGACGTCTACTAATTAATCATTTATTATACAAAAACGCCCTTGTGCTGATTATTGACATTTGAAAACTTACAGAATATTTTCACTTTATAAATGATTTTATAACTTTTTTGCCCATTTAAAAAAAATAAGTTCTTCTTGAAAAAGTCTAAATAAGTTATGGCAAATTCCTTAGTAGACGTCATCAAATTTGCATATTGAGATTTCAAACCTCTATAACTCATAAACGCAAGGTTCAAATCACAAAATACTGAACCCACCAACTATTCAGCATATATTGAATAGATTTTTAAAACAATCTCATAGGGGTTAGTTGCACTTTAAGCAAACACACCAAAAGGGCAATCATTAATTATGCTGTACGTTTACTGTAAAGCGTTGGCTGGGATGGGGGCTTGGGGTAACACCTCTATATAACGTATACACTTCTTAGTAGTAAATGAACTTGAAGGATCAACCGGCAAATTTTTATTGAATAGTGAGCCAGAGGGTTTAACCGCCTCTGGGTCTTCCCGGTATGTACGTGATCTTCTAAATTAAAGATTCTTCTAAACGCTGGCTGACGTGGAGTTTGACAATGTTACAATGTTATACTTGCAAAAGAACCTGTTCTTTTTCTGTTTTTGTGAAGCGTATAGCCGGTTACACCAGGGACACCACAGGGCTTTTGACTGAACAAACTGCGCGACGACGTTAATTCGCGTTATTTCTAACGAGCCTTAACCTCAAATTTCAAGCTGATACTTGACCACGCGCATGTATCACGTGGTATTGCTCGAACTTACTGCCACGTGCTCCCCGAAACCGTACGTTTTCAAATAAAATAGAACAGATGCATATATGTATATATACCTTCGGGACATATGACACGACAGTGGTAATTAATTAATAATTAATAGAGCTGTTTGGTAAGAACAAAGAAATTACAAGCAAAGTCAGGTCGACGCTAAAATAGCAAAATGAAATAGCAAAATAAAAAGTTGTTACCGTTTTGTACCGTTTTGTACTTGTTCATCTAGATTCTAAGTTCGATGTGAATTTCTTTTTTCTTTGCCATACACATATCTATCCGGCCTTATTCCGATTCTTGTAAAGGTTCTCAGGCTAACACGATTACTCGACTCTGTTTCTCGTATACTTTCCAACCAATATTTGCTTATGTTTCCATTTGAATTGAGTTTATTTACCGAGTAGTCCAAGACAAAATATCTAGTCCCGGTTGTCCAAGGATTGGCCGGGTAGCACCATTCGTGATTTATCTAGTGAGTGATTTGATGCCGTTATCCAATCAATTTATCCATCAGATATAGTTATTTGTAATTTTAAGGTGTCGGTGGACACAAGACTATTTGACTGCTGAACTATTAACGTTTTAAAAGCAGTTCTGATAACGGTAGTAAATGACCAATTTTTTTAAATGGTACAAAAGATAGGAAAAAGAAGTCGATGAAGTTCCAATCAAATAAATTATAGTCTATATATAAAGTTGTTTGTAATTTTAAGGTGTTTAGAAACTATCAAGACGCTGAACCATTAAGTAAACGTTTTGAAAGCGCAGTTCTGATAACGGTATAGTAAATGACCAAAACACTTTTACAAACGATTAGAAAAAGAAGTCAATGTAAAAATCTAAAGCTTTTGATTTTACGATATCAACTTACTTCAACTGATGCTGTTCAGTGCGCTGCGTCTTCCAACCTTCCAAAATCTCATTCATAAAATATTAATCATATTCAAGCAAGTCCATTCTAGTTGTACGTATCACTACATAGCTAGCCGTAAGGGGCCTGGGAACGAGGAACTGCTGACTATGAATGAATGAAAACTTTTATTTAAAATTCAGGGTAGTTCTGTCAGCAATAAAAAAAATCGCTGTTATCAATAGAGGCCTAGTCTCCTACGCAGCCGTCTTTAGTTCCGTCACGCAACGAGGCCCTGATACAATATAAATGACTATCACATGCTTCAGTCAGTTGAAATGTCCATGCATGTTTATGGGTTTCCTGTGGTAGAGCACGCGTGCGCAATACTTTTGGGCTCCCTGTGCGGAGAAGCGTATTATGTTGGGCTCCCTGTGTGCATCCCGTAGAGACACGAATGACATTATGCACTGGAAACTGACACGCACGTTCTTCAAACCTTAAAAATTATTTGGAAATCTCCAAAACTTTGGAAAGCGAATATTACCAACTAAATTCCGATGAAGGTTGGAAGCCATTTTCCAGATAAACATCTACATTCAGTGCTGTTATTTTTCTTCAATCAATTAGAGAGAGTAAATTATATGGAAGACTCAGGGTTAGTCTGCGAACAGTCCCTCCTTTTCCCTCCAAGCTCAGTGAAAAACTCTCCCCAATCCTCGCGCGTCCAGGATTGTTTTAATTTTCTCTCGTTCGACTGAGTCTACATGGAAAAGAGGGACTGTTCACAGTCTACTCAGGGTTTAGTTATAATTTCAGATCATTTATAATTTCAGATCCCCTGTGGCGGATTTAGGGGGGTTCATTGGGTGCCCGTACACCCTGCTGAAAGGAACAATTCAATAATACGAATTTTTTTTCAATACAAAAAATCGGTGCGCGTAACATTTCCTTCTGGAGTGAAACCCCCACCTCAAAATCCTAGATCCGCCCCAGAACCCCCCGCGTTATACATCAACGTTTATTTTTTTATGAAATAGATATCAAACAACACTGTCATCAACAGCTAGCTAAATCAATAGATTTATTTGTAATGCCATTTTTATTTCACTAACTTAGAATAACATTATTTTTGCTCTATACGTTTCATTTGCACTCCTTGTAAGGCGCTCTGATAGCGCGCTAAGTCACTAAATTAACGAGTATTGATAAAACTAGATCATTGTCGTACTGTGTTTCCTTAGGTAAAACCTTTCTATTACTTGAAGGCCAATTGGCTATCCATGAAAGTTCCTCTTTTAGTAGGGTCACAGTTGACGCTGTGAAATGGAGGAACGGAACGAAATTATCACTACTGAATTGACCAGTCGAACTTGCCGCCTCGTTAAGACTGAAGCACTGGATGACTCCCAATTTTGGCGACTGCATGAGATTGTTACAGCCTTTGGTCGGGGTAGCATTGATGTTACCAATGGGGTTTTGAGCCACAAACACGACAGAAGCGTTGATACTTGGATCACAAACTGCCTTCCAGTAATACTTTGGTGCAAGGACTTTCTTATTGAGTTTGATAACAGTTCCGTCGGCGTTCGTTGCTTGTCCACCTGCAGAAGAAATAAAAATCAATACTCAAATAAATTACACTATTCTGATTGGACGAGTGCAGTGAAATTGATCTTGATCACTAGTTGAAATTGAAATTAAAATTGATCACTAGTTTTTTTTTTTTGTTTTTTTTAAATAGATTTGTACATATATATTTCATATTCATATTTTATAGTTTAAGAAGATTGTTTTTTGTTTTTCTTTCATTATTATTTTTATTCTGTAAAGCGCATTAGATCATATTTACTTGTAATTTTTGCGCTATATAAGTATTAAATTATTATTATTATTATTATTATCCCAAATTGTACTCCGTGGGACGCAATGACGCGTGTAGACGCAACTCAGTAAAGCGCGGCAAATTTGAAGGTTAATTAGTTGTAAAAACTGTCATTGGCCGGTAAACTAGCTTGATGTTTTTTTTACTTTGGAATGGTTTAATAATAAGAATAAGAATAAATAAGTTCTTGAGAACGCATCATACAATAGTCTCGATGCTTTTAACAATAAGGACCAAACAGTAGCAAAAGGTAAATAGAAAAAGGTATTAAATATTCCTAGTAAACAGGAAGGTTTTAAGTGAAGATTTGAAGGCAGCAACGGAGGCAGAGTGTTTTAAGTTTTCAGGGAGATTGTTCCAGAGTGCAGGTGCAGCCATTGAAAAAGTTATGTCGCCAAAATTAGAAGTTCTTTTATGTCGGGTTGTGAAGGAAGGAGACATTTAGATGAAGAGCGTAGAACACGTTCAGGTTGGTAGAGCTTGAGAAGATCAGACAGGTACTGAGGAGCAAGGTCGTCAGTGATTCTGAGCGATTCTGTTTACAAAAACTGCATAAACTGTTCCATTGTTAAATTTGATGAGACAACACGAAACAGAATTTCCTTTGATGCCTTTTCATCTGGACTTTGAGATCTTTTCTTTGTCCATTTTAAATCTAAATTTAAAATTAAGTTTCTGGAACTGCTGTTATTCTACGCTCTTCTCTTTTTTTCTTTTCCGTATTTTCTCCTCTCTTCCCCCTCGGCCCTACTGAGTATATAGTCCCTGCGAAAATGAAGAGACATGGCCCAAATGCCACGCCCCATTATTACCTGTTCCAGTGAAGACATAGACGCTTCGTTGTACTGAGTTTGCATAGTTTCTCACAGCAGCTTCCAGAGCAGCCCAGTTTTCAGCGTTGAACAGTTGCCACTGAGGTGCGATGTTGGTGTTAATGAACGTCATTTGGCGCTCTTCACAATCAGAGAAGTCTGCATTCGGAGTGTAATGTCCTCTAGAGCAGAACTGTTGTGCATTGATATCCTTGTTTTGATAAAGACCATCTTGTAGTGTACACTTGTAGTCGTTTACAGAAGACTCAGGGCTTGGAGCTGTAAAAACAAACACATTAGTCACGATTAGTAATTTACCGCTTAATTTATTTACTTGTTATTGCGCACGCGCATCAAACTAGATTTCGCTGCATATAAATTTTAACTTGAAAAATACGAATTCTGATGATGCTTAAAAATCTGCGCAGCATGTCTAAAATGGTACTTATTGTTCAGCTAATATGGTTCCACTGAAAAATAAAATAATATGGAGGCTAATCATCCCTCATTGCGGCTGCTTTGCGAAGGGCGCGCACTGAGCTCAGTCAACGTGGCCGAGACGAAGGCATGTATAAAGACGCACAATACAGCAGCCATATACGATCCATGTCTGACCACAGAGCACAGCTCAGAGGAAAACCGGAGTACCCGGAGAAAAACCCTCAAAGCAATGGAGAGAACGAACTGACAAACTCAACTCGACCACCCTTGCTTCTTTTCTTGACGTGTGTAATGTAAGAATACATAACAGTTAGTAATACCTGGCCCAAGTAATCATGCCTTCATTTTATTTCGTGTTGTTTTATACGCGATACAATCACAAATGGCTTAATAGCGTTCAAGACCTGATTGACAATATCCGCTCAGAATTCAAAAAACTCTTTAGATATTTGTTAGCTACGTGACTCGGAACACAGTTTCTCCGGGACTCTCCGATAATTGGGCACTAAGAAATCAATTGACTATTTCCACCATGTTAAATTAGTCACATCGAGTTTGAAAGAAAGAAAACTGAGCACAAGTAGCTGCTCTTTGCTTCATACGAGCATCGATGTATAGCTAGCTTTGATCTGCTTATAGATATATATGTAAAATGAACGAAAATGATATTGCATAGACTTTAATTTAAACAAATCTATATTCAAAATCCACCCATCTTGGAATGTATCATTTTCTCCAGCGTCAACTGAAGTAATAAAATTTCCAGAGGATGTTTCGAGATCGGAAATCTGCAGCACACAGAATTTTTACTTCCGTCTCATGTACATGGTGGCCGAGTAATGCAGAAACATCGAGTGTTAAGCATCGATGTCTTAGGGGCCGTCGACATATTCACCTTTCCCCGCTTAACGTCCACTGGACGTTTAGGGGGGGGGGAGTAGGGGGGGGGGGAGGGGGTAAGGCAGGAAAAAAATTGGACGTTAGTGTGGGGAATTTAAAAAAAAATATGTTTTTTTACTTCATGTTGAAATCAAAAAGAAAGCAAAGATAAAACGAACAAACTGGTGGTCCGTTCTAACAAACTTCGGTGTTATATAAATAGATTCTGATAAAAACTATCGAAAATCTTGGACACGAGAATACTTGGATTACCTGTGGTATCCCAGCGTTCATTGGGAATTAGACAAAATGGCGGTGGACTGACCGAATATATTGTGCACAAGTAATAGCCAGAATTAGTCATAGAGCCAAGATATAGAGATACAAAATAATTGTTATTAAGGAGAATGAAGTGAACTACATGGAATGGGGGCAGTTTTGAGGATTTTCCAGCGGCATAAAGAACCTTGGACTGTTGTTTGCTACCGTTTGTTTTGAGTCATGTTGCAGAATGTAAAACCATTCCCACGCATTTTCAATACGAAAAACAGGAAATTCCAAGTGGACGTTAAGGAGAGGGGGGAGGGGGTGGGGGGTCTGACCTAAACGTCCAGTGGACGTTAAGCGGGGAAAGGTGAATATGTCGACGGCGCGCCCCTTACCGTACTGAGTTCCACCTTCATCGTGCCACGAACATTTTCGTCCAGCGCCTTGGATATTGGTCACGACGACATGACCTGTAAAGTCAGGAATGAGGGTTTCGTTGTTGTAGCAAACAGCATACTGGGCGGGGTTTTGACCAGCCTTATTATAACACAGTTGGAACTGTTTGACTTTGTCTCCACAATTGACGGGCCCTGAGAGAACCGCCTCTGAACCACTTTGCCAACTTTGAAACAAGCAGGTGTCGATGTTGTTAGAGTACGCGTTGGTCTGAATAGCTGACGTGTTGGACAGCAAATCCAGCATCACCAATAACTGAACCAGCAAAAGCACTTTCCTGCTCATCGTTGATCTTTCTCCAGTCAATCTATGAAGTAAGAATACAATGTAAGCTAATGTATATCACTGATACACCCATCATAATCTGTCTCAATCTTCGGGTGTTTTTAGCACAACATACACACAATGGACGTTCATACTTGCCAGCTAGCTAGCAGCAATTTTGACAGTTTGGTTTCATTTAAAGGGGCTGCTGTTACACTAAGATCCATTCAGATTGATCAAGTCAATTTTCAAAGTTACATGTACTAGGAAATTTTGACCTCTGCGCCGACACAAAACAACGACAACTGAATAACAACGATTTTTCATTGGCGCCGACACTGTAACTGATTGTCTGTTTTTGTTGTTATCTGATTTTTATAAGAAAACTCTCAACACTGATTCGCTCTAGGTCGATTCTGCGGCATTCAGTCACACTTGACACATAGAGGACCGTTAATTAAAACCGGCCGTTAACGATTTGTAAACGTCAAAGGAATCAAAACTTCAAAACATGCACCTCTAGGCACTAAAGGATATGAGTTTTCGACTGTCTCTTTAACGGCTTTGGTACGCGAATTTGTGAAGAACATTGTACAATTAGAATACATTTTTAGAAATAAGAAAATAAGCTACTTTGCAACTATAATGAAAAGATTAGAGATTTCAGGAAATAATTACCTCAACTGTTCTTTGTTTCAAGGGGAAATCAGTACACGTCTTCTACACTCTCCAAGGTCGTGACAAAGCTATAGACTAAACTGTCCGCATTAACGACCTCATTCTTAAATCTAAATTCCATGAGATTACGTAATTTAATTAATGGCTTCTTAATGCGAGCTAAGTGACGAAAGAAAATGGTTCTTTTTAATGGGCGGAGTCAGAACTGAAGCCCTCATTATAGAGCCTGTAATTGAGTACCTGTATAAACGGGAACTAACACAAGCATATAATAAGACTAATTTAGATCCATTACTTTATGGAAAATAGCGGTGCTTCGCTCAAACGAAAAAAACAAACATTTCTGACTTATTGAATATATAGAGTCGTTTTCGTATGAGTGGGAAAGTTGCGGCACCGAGTTTGATTGAATGAGATGCATCTGCAAGTTATAATAAAGCTTTTTGATTGGTTCAGAAAGGAAGCCATTTGAATGTCACGGTACCGTAGGTTTCCCACTCACAGGAAAACGACTTTAAAATATCTCTGTTACCTGGACCTGGTGACAGGTGCCCTACAAACACTAAACTTGTCCTCGTGATTTGAAAATCCCATAATTGACATTACGTAATGGCATTATTATTAGACGAATTGGGAGAAAATTAAGTGAATTGTTTAATGGACTGATCATGGACTCGTTTAGAAATTAGACAAAATAGCGATTTTGATTATGAAAAAATAATAATGAAAGCTGAAGATGGATGACAAATACGTATAGTTCAATACAAACCTAACCATTTTTTATACGGCAAAAAGAATACCAGAGGGGTTCCCTAGACTGGGGTTCTTATGTGACGAGAAAGACTAAGTACACTCCTCGGTAGATTATATATGTACACGTGAAAATTAATTAAGGAACAAAACTTGGTCAGGTGACAGGTTTATTTTGGCCCGTTTTTATCAGGTAGCAAGCGGTCCAAAGTTTGATATTTATAGTGATATAGATATTTATAGTGATATAGTTTACAGCATTGATGACTGAATAGACGACGCGCGACTTCAGAGAACAAACATCGCTAACTATACACAACTTATTTTTGGAATATGATGATGAGCTCGATCGATTTGGTCGTCTTAACTTCAGGCGTTGAGTGCTAAACTACATTGTGAAATGCCTGTCTTTGACGATGCAAAGAGAACGAGAACGTCTGTTCGTTTTTATCAGTACAAAAAGACGATGAAATTAGAAAAAAGGGGTGCACATTTTGTGAAAACACGGAAAATGAAACAATTATGAAAATAATAGACAACAAATCACGTCATCTTTGAAGTCGACGTCGTAGGTCCATATTTATCTTGAATAACAAACGCATCATAATAAGATGAAATTAAATAGGAGTTCATCAAAATAATAACAATTTTTGACGATTGGCGCCATTTTTATTTCAATACCTGCACTGTCTAACCGAAAGTCAATAAGTCGTTCAAGAAGCTTCCTTGTTTAGAGGTAGCACAGTTCTTGCCATCCAAATATTCCGCTTGAAATCGTGCTTTTATTCGGACTCTATAGTCTTACAAAATCATACATTCAGAAACATAAGAGACGAGGTTCTCAAGAGTGAAAAGAGGAAGCTAGGGAAGGGACAGTACTGAAGAATGAAGGAATTATCTTCAGACGATCCATCTGCACAGAACTTCTTTTGTGTATTGCTTAGCGGTTCCATGTCGTTTCCTTTCTTTATGTTTTTCCTCCCCTGCCTATATCATATGGACAAAAAGGTGCTGCTTTTCCCGCTGCTTGTTTACTGGGCTAATACTCCTGATAAAGACAAATTCTAATATGGCGTAATTGGCTATGGACAAAAGCCCATAGCCGCTTTAATAAATTACTAATTTGTCAAATCAAATATGGTATTTACAATATTTAACATTTGTTCCTGGCCCAGTAAAGGTGAGGGCCACAAAAACGCAAAGGCATAGCAAATAGATGATGCAACATCCAGGCAATATGAGGAGGACAAAGGGGAGGAGGCGGGTGATAAAACACGTCTTGCCACATTGAGAATCTGGATTAATGCACGCTGCATTCTACACTCTCACGTGGATTAGATTCCCAGAGGGGGGTAGTCTCAATAGCCTAGTACTTGACCCCAACATGTCATGCCCGGATGTTGTCATGCCAACAATTAATGTCATGCAGTCAGAGAAAAAACATAAAAATCCTATTCGCGAGCAAATATTTCATTTATTGGTGAAAACAGAAAGTTCTTTTAGTGATTAGAAAGTGTGCTTATAGAACAGCTAACTAACCTGAACTGGATACTACTTACCTACTACCGGTGAAGACTACATTAGTGTTAGAAGAGCGCTACGGTGGGCTTGGTACCGGTTCTTATACAATCTTTATTCAGCTCGGGACTGACTAGTACTAAAAAAAAAACATGAAATGCCTTCCCAGTCCAAAATAGCCGTCTTCTTCGACTTCGTAAGACACCGGCGATGTGCAATTCCCTCAGAGTTGCTGGGTACCGGAAGTATTGCGCAACTTTGCAGATTTCTGACTCCCAATACACACGAAAACATAAAAAAATACGGGCTCTGTTTTTCAACTCGTGCCGGCCTTAATAGAGATATATAGCATACATTATTGAAGTGGTTCTTTCTATGCTAGGAAGGATGAATGGACAGTTAACCCAGTGTTTGTTGTCGTTGTTGCCTGTCGACATTGTCGTCATCGTTGTTATGGTTGTCGATCGTTGTGGTTGCCGTTGCACATCCAATCATATACTTCTTTCTTATCACGTTTATACGAAAGAAAACTAATGAGGATATGCAAATTACCGTGAGATCGGCTCTCTGATTGGGCGTTCATTTCTTTTCAACGTGCCGAACGGTTGACACTTTCACAAACGCATTCCAAATATCCACAGAACAGTAACACAACACAACACAACAATAATACAAATGATCACAATTAGGAGGTGGTGTGATTGTGTTCATAAGACTTTGGCTACCAGTCAGACCCCCTCGTCATATTTTTGTTTCTCCAAAAAAAAAAAAAAATTTCATATTGTTTTGTATTGTATTTATATGGTAAATAAATAAACTTTGAACTTAAAAAAACTTCATTGAGCAAGAGAACTGAAAATCCTAAACCGCTGAATGCAACTACACCACCTCCCCCAAACAGGTCTGCATTTTTAATCGTCATTTTAATTGCCATGGTGTGTAGGGAATTCACTCTTCTCACGCGTACTGATTTTTAAGATCAGCAAACTGGTTTCTTTCTGAAACTTCTACATTATACTTATATAACTAATTTCATGACGACATTATATATCTCTGCGAAGTTATGAACAATTTAAATTCTGAAAAAACATCAAAACGAGGCTTGTAACGCATGACGGCAAAATCCCATACTAAAGTCTATAAATGTCATCCCCGATAACTTTTTGAGATTTTATCCTATACCATCGAAACTTTCCAGAAATGTTCTTTCAGACACACTCTTTCAGATCATATAGGCTGTTTGCACCAGAAAGAAACCAGTAATCAGTACGCGTGAGAAGAGTGAATTGTGAATGGTGTGAAGGTGGTTGGTGTGTAATGAAGATGGCCGGTGTATAGTGAATGGCGTGAAGGTGGTTGGTGTGTAGTGAATGATGTGAAGGTGGTTGGTGTATAGTGAATGGTGTGAAGATGGTTGGTGTGTAGTGAATGGTTTGACGATGGTTGGTGTGTAGTGAATGGTGTGTGTGTTGATGTGTAGTTGGTGTGTAGTGAATGGTGTGAAGGTGTGGTTGGTGTGTAGTGAATGGTGTGAAGATGGTTGGTGTGTAGTGAATGGTGTGAAGATGGTTGGTGTGTAGTGAATGGTGTGAAGATGGTTGGTGTGTGTGAATGGTGTGAAGGTGGTTGGTGTGTAGTGAATGGTGTGAAGGTGGTTGGTGTGTAGTGAATGGTGTGAAGATGGTTGGTGTGTAGTGAATGGTGTGAAGATGGTTGGTGTGTAGTGAATGGTGTGAAGATGGTTGGTGTGTAGTGAATGGTGTGAAGATGGTTGGTGTGTAGTGAATGGTGTGAAGATGGTTGGTGTGTAGTGAATGGTGTGAAGGTGGTTGGTGTGTAGTGAATGGTGTGAAGATGGTTGGTGTGTAGTGAATGGTGTGAAGATGGTTGGTGTGTAGTGAATGGTGTGAAGATGGTTGGTGTGTAGTGAATGGTGTGAAAGGTTGGTGGTGTGTAGTGAATGGTGTGAAGATGGTTGGTGTGTAGTGAATGGTGTGAAGATGGTTGGTGTGTAGTGAATGGTGTGAAGAGATGTGTGTGGTGTGTAGTGAATGGTGTGAAGATGGTTGGTGTGTAGTGAATGGTGTGAAGGTGGTTGGTGTGTAGTGAATGGTGTGAAGATGGTTGGTGTGTAGTGAATGGTGTGAAGATGGTTGGTGTGTAGTGAATGGTGTGAAGATGGTTGGTGTGTAGTGAATGGTGTGAAGGTGGTTGGTGTGTAGTGAATGGTGTGAAATTGGTTGGTGTGTAGTGAATGGTGTGAAGATGGTTGGTGTGTAGTGAATGGTGTGAAGATGGTTGGTGTGTGTGAAGTGAATGGTGTGAAGATGGTTGGTGTGTAGTGAATGGTGTGAAGATCGTTGGTGTGTAGTGAATGGCGTGAAGGTGGTTGGTGTGTAGTGAAGGTTGTTGGTGTGTAGTGAATGGTGTGAAGGTGGTTGGTGTATAGTGAATGGTGTGAAGATGGTTGGTGTGTAGTGAATGATGTGAAGGTGGTTGGTGTATAGTGAATGGTGTGAAGATGGTTGGTGTATAGTGAATGGTGTGAAGGTGGTTGGTGTGTAGTGAATGGTGTGAAGATCGTTGGTGTGTAGTGAATGGCGTGAAGGTGGTTGGTGTGTAGTGAATGGTGTGAAGATGGTTGGTGTGTAGTGAATGGTGTGAAGATGGTTGGTGTGTAGTGAATGATGTGAAGATGGTTGGTGTGTAGTGAATGGTGTGAAGATGGTTGGTGTGTAGTGAATGATGTGAAGATGGTTGGTGTGTAGTGAATGGTGTGAAGATCGTTGGTGTGTAGTGAATGGTGTGAAGATGGCCGGTGTGTTGTGAATGGTGTGAAGATGGTTGGTGTGTAGTGAATGGTGTGAAGATCGTTGGTGTGTAGTGAATGGCGTGAAGGTGGTTGGTGTGTAGTGAAGGTGGTTGGTGTGTAGTGAATGGTGTGAAGGTGGTTGGTGTGTAATGAAGGTGGTTGGTGTGTAGTGAAGGTGGTTGGTGTGTAGTTAATGGCGTGAAGATGGTTGGTGTGTAGTGAATGGCGTGAAGGTGGTTGGTGTGTAGTGAATGGTGTGAAGATGGTTGGTGTGTAGTGAATGGTGTGAAGATCGTTGGTGTGTAGTGAATGGCGTGAAGGTGGTTGGTGTATAGTGAATGGTGTGAAGATGGTTGGTGTGTAGTGAATGGCGTGAAGATGGTTGGTGTGTAGTGAATGGTGTGAAGATGGTTGGTGTGTAGTGAATGGTGTGAAGATCGTTGGTGTGTAGTGAATGGCGTGAAGATGGTTGGTGTGTAGTGAATGGTGTGAAGGTGGTTGGTGTGTAGTGAATGGTGTGAAGGTGGTTGGTGTGTAGTGAATGGTGTGAAGATGGTTGGTGTGTAGTGAATGGTGTGAAGATGGTTGGTGTGTAGTGAATGGTGTGAAGATGGTTGGTGTGTAGTGAATGGTGTGAAGATGGTTGGTGTGTAGTGAATGGTGTGAAGATCGTTGGTGTGTAGTGAATGGCGTGAAGATGGTTGGTGTGTAGTGAATGGTGTGAAGGTGGTTGGTGTGTAGTGAATGGTGTGAAGATCGTTGGTGTGTAGTGAATGGTGTGAAGATCGTTGGTGTGTAGTGAATGGCGTGAAGGTGGTTGGTGTATAGTGAATGGTGTGAAGATGGTTAGTGTGTAGTGAATGGTGTGAAGATCGTTGGTGTGTAGTGAATGGTGTGAAGGTGGTTGGTGTGTAGTGAATGGTGTGAAGATGGTTGGTGTGTAGTGAATGGTGTGAAGATGGTTGGTGTGTAGTGAATGGTGTGAAGGTGGTTGGTGTGTAGTGAATGGTGTGAAGATGGTTGGTGTGTAGTGAATGGCGTGAAGGTGGTCGGTGTGTAATGAAGGTGGTTGGTGTATAGTGAATGGTGTGAAGATGGTTGGTGTGTAGTGAATGGTGTGAAGATCGTTGGTGTATAGTGAATGGTGTGAAGATGGTTGGTGTGTAGTGAATGGCGTGAAGATGGTTGGTGTGTACATCGCGGTAGTGAATGGCGTGAAGGTGGTTGGTGTGTAGTGAATGGCGTGAAGGTGGTTGGTGTATAGTGAATGGTGTGAAGATGGTTGGTGTGTAGTGAATGGTGTGAAGATCGTTGGTGTGTAGTGAATGGTGTGAAGGTGGTTGGTGTATAGTGAATGGTGTGAAGATGGTTGGTGTGTAGTGAATGGCGTGAAGATGGTTGGTGTGTAGTGAATGGTGTGAAGGTGGTTGGTGTGTAGTGAATGGTGTGAAGGTGGTTGGTGTGTAGTGAATGGTGTGAAGGTGGTTGGTGTGTAGTGAATGATGTGAAGGTGGTTGGTGGTTGGTGTATAGTGAATGGTGTGAAGGTGGTTGGTGTGTAGTGAATGGTGTGAAGGTGGTTGGTGTATAGTGAATGGTGTGAAGATGGTTGGTGTGTAGTGAATGGTGTGAAGATCGTTGGTGTATAGTGAATGGTGTGAAGATGGTTGGTGTGTAGTGAATGGCGTGAAGATGGTTGGTGTGTACATCGCGGTAGTGAATGGCGTGAAGGTGGTTGGTGTGTAGTGAATGGCGTGAAGGTGGTTGGTGTATAGTGAATGGTGTGAAGATGGTTGGTGTGTAGTGAATGGTGTGAAGATCGTTGGTGTGTAGTGAATGGTGTGAAGGTGGTTGGTGTATAGTGAATGGTGTGAAGATGGTTGGTGTGTAGTGAATGGCGTGAAGATGGTTGGTGTGTAGTGAATGGTGTGAAGGTGGTTGGTGTGTAGTGAATGGTGTGAAGGTGGTTGGTGTGTAGTGAATGGTGTGAAGGTGGTTGGTGTGTAGTGAATGATGTGAAGGTGGTTGGTGGTTGGTGTATAGTGAATGGTGTGAAGGTGGTTGGTGTGTAGTGAATGGTGTGAAGGTGGTTGGTGTGTAGTGAATGGTGTGAAGGTGGTTGGTGTGTAGTGAATGGTGTGAAGGTGGTTGGTGTGTAGTCAATGGTGTGAAGGTGGTTGGTGTGTAGTGAATGATGTGAAGGTGGTTGGTGTATAGTGAATGGTGTGAAGGTGGTTGGTGTGTAGTGAATGGTGTGAAGGTGGTTGGTGTGTAGTGAATGATGTGAAGGTGGTTGGTGTATAGTGAATGGTGTGAAGGTGGTTGGTGTGTAGTGAATGGTGTGAAGGTGGTTGGTGTGTAGTGAATGGTGTGAAGGTGGTTGGTGTGTAGTGAATGATGTGAAGGTGGTTGGTGTATAGTGAATGGCGTGAAGGTGGTTGGTGTGTAGTGAATGGTGTGAAGATCGTTGGTGTGTAGTGAATGGTGTGAAGGTGGTGGTGTGTGTAGTGAATGATGTGAAGGTGGTTGGTGTGTAGTGAATGGCGTGAAGGTGGTTGGTGTGTAGTGAATGGTGTGAAGATGGTTGGTGTGTAGTGAATGGCGTGAAGGTGGAAGGTGTGTAATTGAAGATGGTTGGTGTATAGTGAATGGTGTGAAGGTGGTTGGTGTGTAATGAAGATGGTTGGTGTATAGTGAATGATGTGAAGGTGGTTGGTGTGTAGTGAATGGCGTGAAGATGGTTGGTGTGTAGTGAATGTGTGAAGGTGGTTGGTGTATAGTGAATGGTGTGAAGATGGTTGGTGTGTAGTGAATGGTGTGAAGGTGGTCGGTATGTAGTGAATGGTGTGAAGATGGTTGGTGTGTAGTGAATGATGTGAAGATGGTTGGTGTATAGTGAATGGTGTGAAGGTGGTTGGTGTATAGTGAATGGTGTGAAGGTGGTTGGTGTGTAATGAAGATGGCCGGTGTATAGTGAATGGCGTGAAGGTGGTTGGTGTGTAGTGAATGATGTGAAGGTGGTTGGTGCGTTACCAGAAATATAAGACATGTTACTCCCGCGATATTAGATCAGCGGTCTACCTTCAGTCCGAAATACTCTTCGAAATTTCAACCAAAATAAATCAATTTATTAAAATTAAACTACTCTAAGTTTGTTTAGAAATATCAAGCGCTTCTTTTGAGGCGGATAGATTTAAAAATAAAGTGTTCGCTTACGCTCGGCACAGAGTAAGAACGAGTCACGGAAGGCACTTTGATATTTTCTATATGCCACAGGAATCCCAATCTGTATACTATGAGTTCAAAATTCGCGCTATTTAGGAGCCCCAAGCTTCATAGAACAGCGGTATAACACGTAAAATTCCCAGACTGCAAAGCTCTATTCAAAATGGCAGCCAAACAAAACAGGAGGCAGCGTAATTTTGCTCTTTCCGTGCTCATAGACGCTTGAAAATGGCGAACAGTTCTTGTTGAACAACTCCAAAAGTGAGCTGTGTTTATCGACAAGTGGAACCACTTTATACTCGTTATTTAGAGCAGTTATTAGGTGCAAATGTTTCACGAATGGACACTACACACCAAACGAGCTACCCGAAAATTGCACTCTTCACAGTTTAGAAGGTAGGAATTTACAAAGTTTGGCAATTATGGCCCGATTCTAGATTCCATGGTGACCATGTATAGACGCTTAGGTGACTTATGAAACTACGTAAAGGAACCACTTTTTCGAAGCGGAATTCAATTGATTTTATTGTGAGAACGTCACCTAAGAACTATTAATTGTATTTCAAGCTACCCGAAGTTTGTAAAATAGCGACGTGGAAATAAAATCCAATATTTATCCAAAGTCCTCATACATTTACTGTAAATTGTATTAGCCATTTTGTGATCGTATTCGTGCAAAGTGAGCATGCGCGGCGGCCATCTTGTCTCATATTTCTGGTAACGGTATAGTGAATGGTGTGAAGATCGTTGGTGTGTAGTGAATGATGTGAAGGTTGTTGGTGTGTAGTGAATGGTGTGAAGATCGTTGGTGTGTAGTGAATGGTGTGAAGATCGTTGGTGTGTAGTGAATGATGTGAAGGTTGTTGGTGTGTAGTGAATGGTGTGAAGATGGTTGGTGTGTAGTGAATGGTGTGAAGATCGTTGGTGTGTAGTGAATGATGTGAAGGTTGTTGGTGTGTAGTGAATGGTGTGAAGATCGTTGGTGTGTAGTGAATGATGTGAAGGTTGTTGGTGTGTAGTGAATGGTGTGAAGATGGTTGGTGTGTAGTGAATGGTGTGAAGATCGTTGGTGTGTAGTGAATGATGTGAAGGTTGTTGGTGTGTAGTGAATGGTGTGAAGATGGTTGGTGTGTAGTGAATGGTGTGAAGATCGTTGGTGTGTAGTGAATGATGTGAAGGTTGTTGGTGTGCAGTGAATGATGTGAAGATGGTTAGTGTGTAGTGAATGGTGTGAAGATCGTTGGTGTGTAGTGAATGGCGTGAAGGTGGTTGGTGTATAGTGAATGATGTGAAGGTGGTCGGTATGTAGTGAATGGTGTGAAGATGGTCGGTGTGT
This sequence comes from Actinostola sp. cb2023, assembly GCA_033675265.1. Lineage (NCBI taxonomy): Eukaryota > Metazoa > Cnidaria > Anthozoa > Actiniaria > Actinostolidae > Actinostola > Actinostola sp. cb2023. The sequence goes on from JAUJYZ010001317.1 coordinate 112,484, forward strand.
TGTGAATGATGTGAAGATGGTTGGTGTATGGTGAATGGTGTGAAGGTGGTTGGTGTATAGTGAATGGTGTGAAGGTGGTTGGTGTGTAATGAAGATGGTTGGTGTGTAGTGAATGGCGTGAAGGTGGTTGGTGTGTAGTGAATGGCGTGAAGATGGTTGGTGTGTAATGAAGGTGGTTGGTGTATAGTGAATGGTGTAAAGGTGGTTGGTGTGTAATGAAGGTGGTTGGTGTGTAGTGAATGGTGTGAAGATGGTTGGTGTGTAGTGAATGGTGTGAAGATGGTCGGTGTGTAGTGAATGGTGTGAAGATCGTTGGTGTGTAGTGAATGGCGTGAAGATGGTTGGTGTGTAGTGAATGGTGTGAAGGTGGTTGGTGTGTAGTGAATGGTGTGAAGATCGTTGGTGTGTAGTGAATGGTGTGAAGATCGTTGGTGTGTAGTGAATGGCGTGAAGGTGGTTGGTGTATAGTGAATGGTGTGAAGATGGTTAGTGTGTAGTGAATGGTGTGAAGATCGTTGGTGTGTAGTGAATGGTGTGAAGGTGGTTGGTGTGTAGTGAATGGTGTGAAGATCGTTGGTGTGTAGTGAATGGTGTGAAGGTGGTTGGTGTGTAGTGAATGGTGTGAAGATGGTTGGTGTGTAGTGAAGGTGGTCGGTGTGTAATGAAGGTGGTTGGTGTATAGTGAATGGTGTGAAGATGGTTGGTGTGTAGTGAATGGTGTGAAGATCGTTGGTGTATAGTGAATGGTGTGAAGGTGGTTGGTGTGTAGTGAATGGCGTGAAGATGGTTGGTGTGTACATCGCGGTAGTGAATGGCGTGAAGGTGGTTGGTGTGTAGTGAATGATGTGAAGGTTGTTGGTGTGTAGTGAATGGTGTGAAGATGGTTGGTGTGTAGTGAATGGTGTGAAGATCGTTGGTGTGTAGTGAATGATGTGAAGGTTGTTGGTGTGCAGTGAATGATGTGAAGATGGTTAGTGTGTAGTGAATGGTGTGAAGATCGTTGGTGTGTAGTGAATGGCGTGAAGGTGGTTGGTGTATAGTGAATGATGTGAAGGTGGTCGGTATGTAGTGAATGGTGTGAAGATGGTCGGTGTGTTGTGAATGATGTGAAGATGGTTGGTGTATGGTGAATGGTGTGAAGGTGGTTGGTGTATAGTGAATGGTGTGAAGGTGGTTGGTGTGTAATGAAGATGGTTGGTGTGTAGTGAATGGCGTGAAGGTGGTTGGTGTGTAGTGAATGGCGTGAAGATGGTTGGTGTGTAATGAAGGTGGTTGGTGTATAGTGAATGGTGTAAAGGTGGTTGGTGTGTAATGAAGGTGGTTGGTGTGTAGTGAATGATGTGAAGATGGTTGGTGTATAGTGAATGGTGTGAAGGTGGTTGGTGTATAGTGAATGGTGTAAATTAAAGGTGGTTGGTGTGTAATGAAGGTGGTTGGTGTGTAGTGAATGGTGTGAAGGTGGTTGGTGTGTAGTGAATGGTGTGAAGATGGTTGGTGTGTAGTGAATGGTGTGAAGGTGGTTGGTGTGTAGTGAATGGTGTGTAGTGAATGGCGTGAAGTCGGTTGGTGTGTACATCGCGGTAGTGAATGGTGAAGGTGGTTGGTGTGTAGTGAATGGTGTGAAGGTGGTTGGTGTGTAGTGAATGGTGTGAAGGTGGTTGGTGTGTATTGAAGGTGGTTGGTGTGTAGTGAATGGTGTGAAGGTGGTTGGTGTGTATTGAAGGTGGTCGGTGTGTAGTGAATGGCGTGAAGTCGGTTGGTGTGTACATCGCGGTAGTGAATGGTGTGAAGGTGGTTGGTGTGTAGTGAATGGTGTGAAGGTGGTTGCTGTGTATTGAAGGTGGTGGTTGGTGTGTAATGAAGGTGGTTGGTGTGTAGTGAATGGTGTGAAGGTGGTTGGTGTGTAGTGAATGGCGTGAAGTCGGTTGGTGTGTACATCGCGGTAGTGAATGGTGTGAAGGTGGTTGGTGTGTAGTGAATGGTGTGAAGGTGGTTGGTGTGTAGTGAATGGTGTGAAGGTGGTTGGTGTGTATTGAAGGTGGTTGGTGTGTAATGAAGGTGGTTGGTGTGTAGTGAATGGTGTGAAGTGGTTGGTGTGTAGTGAATGGCGTGAAGTCGGTTGTTGTGTACATCGCGGTAGTGATTGGTGTGAAGGTGGTTGGTGTGTAGTGAATGGTGTGAAGGTGGTTGGTGTGTAGTGAATGGGTGTGAGGTGGTGGTTGGTGTGTATTGAAGTGGTTGGTGTGTAGTGAATGGTGTGAAGGTGGTTGGTGTGTAGTGAATGGTGTGAAGGTGGTTGGTGTGTAGTGAATGGTGTGAAGGTGGTTGGTGTGTAGTGAATGGTGTGTAGTGAATGGTGTGAAGGTGGTTGGTGTGTAGTGAATGGCGTGAAGGTGGTTGGTGTGTACATCGCGGTAGTGAATGGTGTGAAGGTGGTTGGTGTGTAGTGAATGGTGTGAATGTGGTTGGTGTGTAGTGAATGGTGTGAAGGTGGTTGGTGTATAGTGAATGGTGTGAAGGTGGTTGGTGTGTAGTGAATGGTGTGAAGGTGGTTGTGTGGTAGTGAATGGTGTGAAGGTGGTGTGTGTGAAGGTGGTTGGTGTATAGTGAATGGTGTGTGAAGGTGGTTGGTGTGTAGTGAATGGTGTGAAGGTGGTTGGTGTGTAGTGAATGGTGTGAAGGTGGTTGGTGTGTAGTGAATGGTGTGAAGATGGTTGGTGTGTAATGAATGGTGTGAAGGTGGTTGGTGTGTAGTGAATGGTGTGAAAGTGGTTGGTGTTTAGTGAATGGTGTGAAGGTGGTTGGTGTGTAGTGAATGGCGTGAAGTCGGTTGGTGTGTACATGTAATGAATGGTGTGAAGATGGTTGGTGTGTATGGTGTGAAGATGGTTGGTGTGTAGTGAATGGTGTGAAGGTGGTTGGTGTGTAGTGAATGATGTGAAGATGGTTGGTGTGTAGTGAATGGTGTGAAAGTGGTTGGTGTATAGTGAATGGTGTGAAGATGGTTGGTGTGTAGTGAATGATGTGAAGATGGTTGGTGTGTAGTGAATGGTGTGAAAGTGGTTGGTGTGTAGTGAATGGTGTGAAGGTGGTTGGTGTGTAGTGAATGGCGTGAAGTCGGTTGGTGTGTATATCGCGGTAGTGAATGGTGTGAAGGTGGTTGATGTATAGTGAAGGTGGTTGGTGTATAGTGAATGGTGTGAAAGGTGGTTGGTGTGTATTGAAGATGGTTGGTATGTAGTGAATGGTGTGAAGGTGGTTGGTGTGTAGTGAATGGCGTGAAGGTGGTTGGTGTGTACATCGCGGTAGTGAATGGTGTGAAGATGGTTGGTGTGTGGTGTGTAATGATGGTGGTGTGAAGATGGATGGTGTGTAGTGAATGGTGTGAAGATGGTTGGTGTGTAATGAATGGTGTGAAGATGGTTGGTGTGTAGTGAATGGTGTGAAGGTGGTTGGTGTGTAGTGAATGGCGTGAAGTCGGTTGGTGTGTACATCGCGGTAGTGAATGGTGTGAAGGTGGTTGGTGTATAGTGAATGGTGTGAAGGTGGTTGGTGTATAGTGAATGGTGTGAAGGTGGTTGGTGTGTAGTGAAGATGGTTGGTGTGTAGTGAATGGTGTGAAGGTGGTTGGTGTGTAGTGGATGGTGTGAAGGTGGTTGGTGTGTAGTGAAGATGGTTGGTGTGTAGTGAATGGTGTGAAGGTGGTTGGTGTATAGTGAATGGTGTGAAGGTGGTTGGTGTGTAATGAAGGTGGTTGGTGTGTAGTGAATGGTGTGAAGGTGGTTGGTGTGTAGTGAATGGTGTGAAAGTGGTTGGTGTTTAGTGAATGGTGTGAAGGTGGTTGGTGTGTAGTGAATGGTGTGAAGGTGGTTGGTGTGTAGTGAATGGTGTGAAGGTGGTTGGTGTGTAGTGAAGATGGTTGGTGTGTAGTGAATGGTGTGAAGGTGGTTGGTGTGTAGTGAATGGTGTGAAGGTGGTTGGTGTGTATATCGCGGTAGTGAATGGTGTGAAGATCGTTGGTGTGTAGTGAATGGCGTGAAGGTGGTTGGTGTATAGTGAATGGTGTGAAGGTGGTTGGTGTGTAGTGAAGAGGTTGGTGTGTGTGTAGTGAATGGTGTGAAGGTGGTTGGTGTGTAGTGAATGGTGTGAAGGTGGTTGGTGTGTAGTGAAGATGGTGTGTGGTGTGTGTAGTGAATGGTGTGAAGGTGGTTGGTGTGTAGTGAATGGTGTGAAGGTGGTTGGTGTGTAGTGAATGGTGTGAAGGTGGTTGGTGTGTAATGAAGGTGGTTGGTGTGTGAAGGTGGTGGTTGGTGTGTAGTGAATGGTGTGAAGGTGGTTGGTGTGTAGTGAATGGTGTGAAGGTGGTTGGTGTGTAGTGAATGGGTGTGAATGGTGTGAAGGTGTGTTGGTGTGTAGTGAATGGTGTGAAGGTGGTTGTGTGTGTAATGAAGGTGGTTGGTGTGTAATGAAGGTGGTTGGTGTGAAGGTGATTGGTGTGTAGTGAGTGGCGTGAATTTAAGGTGGTTGGTGTGTACATCGCGGTAGTGAATGATGTTTAGGTGGTTGGTGTGTAGTGAAGATGGTTGGTGTGTAGTGAATGGTGTGAAGGTGGTTGGTGTATAGTGAATGGTGTGAAGGTGGTTGGTGTGTATTGAAGGTGGTTGGTGTGTAGTGAAGATGGTTGGTGTGTAGTGAATGGTGTGAAGGTGGTTGGTGTGTAGTGAATGGTGTGAAGGTGGTTGGTGTGTAATGAAGGTGGTTGGTGTGTAATGAAGGTGATTGGTGTGTAGTGAGTGGCGTGAATTTAAGGTGGTTGGTGTGTACATCGCGGTAGTGAATGATGTTTAGGTGGTTGGTGTGTAGTGAAGATGGTTGGTGTGTAGTGAATGGTGTGAAGGTGGTTGGTGTGTAGTGAATGGCGTGAAGTCGGTTGGTGTGTACATCGCGGTAGTGAATGGTGTGAAGATGGTTGGTGTGTAGTGAATGATGTGAAGGTGGTTGGTGTATAGTGAATGGTGTGAAGATCGTTGGTGTGTAGTGAATGGTGTGAAGATCGTTGGTGTGTAGTGAATGATGTGAAGGTGGTTGGTGTATAGTGAATGGTGTGAAGATCGTTGGTGTGTAGTGAATGGTGTGAAGATGGTTGGTGTGTAGTGAATGGCGTGAAGATGGTTGGTGTGTAGTGAATGGTGTGAAGATGGTTGGTGTGTAGTGAATGGTGTGAAGATCGTTGGTGTGTAGTTAATGGCGTGAAGATGGTTGGTGTGTAGTGAATGGTGTGAAGGTGGTTGGTGTGTAGTGAATGGTGTGAAGGTGGTTGGTGTATAGTGAATGGTGTGAAGATCGTTGTTGTGTAGTGAATGGTGTGAAGATGGTTGGTGTGTAGTGAATGGCGTGAAGATGGTTGGTGTGTAGTGAATGGTGTGAAGATGGTTGGTGTGTAGTGAATGGTGTGAAGATGGTTGGTGTGTAGTGAATGGTGTGAAGATGGTTGGTGTGTAGTGAATGGTGTGAAGATGGTCGGTGTGTTGTGAATGGTGTGAAGATCGTTGGTGTGTAGTGAATGGCGTGAAGGTGGTTGGTGTGTAGTGAATGATGTTTAGGTGGTTGGTGTGTAGTGAAGATGGTTGGTGTGTAGTGAATGGTGTGAAGGTGGTTGGTGTATAGTGAATGGTGTGAAGGTGGTTGGTGTGTATTGAAGATGGTTGGTGTGTAGTGAATGGTGTGAAGGTGGTTGGTGTGTAGTGAATGGCGTGAAGTCGGTTGGTGTGTACATCGCGGTAGTGAATGGTGTGAAGATGGTTGGTGTGTAGTGAATGGTGTGAAGATCGTTGGTGTGTAGTGAATGGCGTGAAGGTGGTTGGTGTGTAGTGAATGATGTGAAGGTGGATGGTGTGTAGTGAATGGTGTGAAGATGGTTGGTGTGTAGTGAATGATGTGAAGGTGGTTGGTGTGTAGTGAATGGTGTGAAGGAGGTTGGTGTGTAGTGAATGGTGTGAAGATGGTTGCTGTGTAGTGAATGGCGTAAAGGTGGTCGGTGTGTAATGAAGATGGTTGGTGTGTAGTGAATGGCGTGAAGGTGGTTGGTGTGTAATGAAGGTGGTTGGTGTGTAGTGAATGGTGTGAAGATGGTTGGTGTGTAGTGAATGATGTGAAGGTGGTTGGTGTGTAGTGAATGGTGTGAAGGTGGTTGTTGTGTAGTGAATGGTGTGAAGATGGTTGGTGTGTAGTGAATGGCGTGAAGGTGGTCGGTGTGTAATGAAGATGGTTGGTGTGTAGTGAATGGTGTGAAGGTGGTTGGTGTGTAGTGAATGGTGTGAAGATCGTTGGTGTGTAGTGAATGGTGTGAAGATCGTTGGTGTGTAGTGAATGGTGTGAAGATCGTTGGTGTGTAGTGAATGGTGTGAAGATCGTTGGTGTGTAGTGAATGATGTGAAGGTTGTTGGTGTGTAGTGAATGGTGTGAAGATGGTTGGTGTGTAGTGAATGGTGTGAAGATCGTTGGTGTGTAGTGAATGGCGTGAAGGTGGTTGGTGTGTAGTGAATGATGTGAAGGTGGATGGTGTGTAGTGAATGGTGTGAAGATGGTTGGTGTGTAGTGAATGATGTGAAGGTGGTTGGTGTGTAGTGAATGGTGTGAAGGTGGTGGTGGTGTGTAGTATAGGTGGTTGGTGTGTAGTGAATGGTGTGAAGGAGGTTGGTGTGTAGTGAATGGTGTGAAGATGGTTGGTGTGTAGTGAATGGTGTGAAGGAGGTTGGTGTGTAGTGAATGGTGTGAAGATGGTTGGTGTGTAGTGAATGGCGTGAAGGTGGTCGGTGTGTAATGAAGATGGTTGGTATGTAGTGAATGGCGTGAAGGTGGTTGGTGTGTAATGAAGGTGGTTGGTGTGTAGTGAATGGTGTGAAGATGGTTGGTGTGCAGTGAATGATGTGAAGGTGGTTGGTGTGTAGTGAATGGTGTGAAGGTGGTTGGTGTGTAGTGAATGGTGTGAAGATGGTTGGTGTGTAGTGAATGGCGTGAAGGTGGTGGTCGGTGTGTAATGAAGATGGTTGGTGTGTAGTGAATGGTGTGAAGGTGGTTGGTGTGTAGTGAATGGCGTGAAGTCGGTTGGTGTGTATATCGCGGTAGTGAATGGTGTGAAGGTGGTTGATGTATAGTGAAGGTGGTTGGTGTATAGTGAATGGTGTGAAGGTGGTTGGTGTGTATTGAAGATGGTTGGTATGTAGTGAATGGTGTGAAGGTGGTTGGTGTGTAGTGAATGGTGTGAAGGTGGTTGGTGTGTAGTGAATGGTGTGAAGGTGGTTGGTGTGTAGTGAATGGCGTGAAGATGGTTGGTGTGTAGTGAATGGTGTGAAGGTGGTTGGTGTGTAGTGAATGGTGTGAAGGTGGTTGGTGTATAGTGAATGGTGTGAAGATCGTTGGTGTGTAGTGAATGGTGTGAAGATGGTTGGTGTGTAGTGAATGGCGTGAAGATGGTTGGTGTGTAGTGAATGGTGTGAAGATGGTTGGTGTGTAGTGAATGGTGTGAAGATGGTTGGTGTGTAGTGAATGGTGTGAAGATGGTTGGTGTGTAGTGAATGGTGTGAAGATGGTCGGTGTGTTGTGAATGGTGTGAAGATCGTTGGTGTGTAGTGAATGGCGTGAAGGTGGTTGGTGTGTAGTGAATGATGTTTAGGTGGTTGGTGTGTGTAGTGAAGATGGTTGGTGTGTAGTGAATGGTGTGAAGGTGGTTGGTGTATAGTGAATGGTGTGAAGGTGGTTGGTGTGTATTGAAGATGGTTGGTGTGTAGTGAATGGCGTGAAGTCGGTTGGTGTGTACATCGCGGTAGTGAATGGTGTGAAGATGGTTGGTGTGTAGTGAATGGTGTGAAGATCGTTGGTGTGTAGTGAATGGCGTGAAGGTGGTTGGTGTGTAGTGAATGATGTGAAGGTGGATGGTGTGTAGTGAATGGTGTGAAGATGGTTGGTGTGTAGTGAATGATGTGAAGGTGGTTGGTGTGTAGTGAATGGTGTGAAGGAGGTTGGTGTGTAGTGAATGGTGTGAAGATGGTTGCTGTGTAGTGAATGGCGTGAAGGTGGTCGGTGTGTAATGAAGATGGTTGGTGTGTAGTGAATGGCGTGAAGGTGGTTGGTGTGTAATGAAGGTGGTTGGTGTGTAGTGAATGGTGTGAAGATGGTTGGTGTGTAGTGAATGATGTGAAGGTGGTTGGTGTGTAGTGAATGGTGTGAAGGTGGTTGGTGTGTAGTGAATGGTGTGAAGATGGTTGGTGTGTAGTGAATGGCGTGAAGGTGGTCGGTGTGTAATGAAGATGGTTGGTGTGTAGTGAATGGTGTGAAGGTGGTTGGTGTGTAGTGAATGGTGTGAAGATCGTTGGTGTGTAGTGAATGGTGTGAAGATCGTTGGTGTGTAGTGAATGGTGTGAAGATCGTTGGTGTGTAGTGAATGGTGTGAAGATCGTTGGTGTGTAGTGAATGATGTGAAGGTTGTTGGTGTGTAGTGAATGGTGTGAAGATGGTTGGTGTGTAGTGAATGGTGTGAAGATCGTTGGTGTGTAGTGAATGGCGTGAAGGTGGTTGGTGTGTAGTGAATGATGTGAAGGTGGATGGTGTGTAGTGAATGGTGTGAAGATGGGGGTGGTGTGTAGTGAATGATGTGAAGGTGGTTGGTGTGTAGTGAATGGTGTGAAGGTGGTTGGTGTGTAGTATAGGTGGTTGGTGTGTGAATGGTGTGAAGTGAATGGTGTGAAGGAGGTTGGTGTGTAGTGAATGGTGTGAAGATGGTTGGTGTGTAGTGAATGGTGTGAAGGAGGTTGGTGTGTAGTGAATGGTGTGAAGATGGTTGGTGTGTAGTGAATGGCGTGAAGGTGGTCGGTGTGTAATGAAGATGGTTGGTGTGTAGTGAATGGCGTGAAGGTGGTTGGTGTGTAATGAAGGTGGTTGGTGTGTAGTGAATGGTGTGAAAAGATGGTTGGTGTGCAGTGAATGATGTGAAGGTGGTTGGTGTGTAGTGAATGGTGTGAAGGTGGTTGGTGTGTAGTGAATGGTGTGAAGATGGTTGGTGTGTAGTGAATGGCGTGAAGGTGGTCGGTGTGTAATGAAGATGGTTGGTGTGTAGTGAATGGTGTGAAGGTGGTTGGTGTGTAGTGAATGGCGTGAAGTCGGTTGGTGTGTATATCGCGGTAGTGAATGGTGTGAAGGTGGTTGATGTATAGTGAAGGTGGTTGGTGTATAGTGAATGGTGTGAAGGTGGTTGGTGTGTAGTGAATGGCGTGAAGGTGGTTGGTGTGTACATCGCGGTAGTGAATGGTGTGAAGATGGTTGGTGTGTAATGAATGGTGTGAAGATGGTTGGTGTGTACATCGCGGTAGTGAATGGTGTGAAGGTGGTTGGTGTGTAGTGAAGGTGGTTGGTGTGTAGTGAATGGTGTGAAGGTGGTTGGTGTGTAGTGAATGGGTGTGAAGGTGTGTGTACATGTGTGTGAATGGTGTGAAGGTGGTTGGTGTGTAGTGTGAATGGTGTGAAGGTGGTTGGTGTGTAGTGAATGGTGTGAAGATGGTTGGTGTGTATGAATGGTGTGAAGATGGTTGGTGTGTGTAGTAGTGAATGGTGTGAAGGTGGTTGGTGTGTATGGTGTGAAGGTGGTTGGTGTATAGTGAATGGTGTGAAGGTGGTTGGTGTGTAGTGAATGGCGTGAAGGTGGTTGGTGTGTACATCGCGGTAGTGAATGGTGTGAAGGTGGTTGGTGTGTAGTGAATGGTGTGAAGGTGTGGTTGTGTGTAGTGAATGGTGTGAAGGTGGTTGGTGTGTAGTGAATGGTGTGAAGATGGTTGGTGTGTAGTGAATGGTGTGAAGTTGGTTGGTGTGTAGTGAATGGTGTGAAGATGGTTGGTGTGTAGTGAATGGTGAATGGTGTGAAGATGGTTGGTGTGTGTGTAGTGAATGGTGTGAAGTGGTTGGTGTGTAGTGAATGGCGTGAAGTCGGTTGGTGTGTACATCGCGGTAATGATGGTGTGAAGATGGTTGGTGTGTAGTGAATGATGTGAAGATGGTTGGTGTGTAGTGAATGGTGTGAAAGTGGTTGGTGTGTATGGTGTGAATGGGTAGTGAAGGTGTGAAGGTGTTGGTGTGTAGTGAATGGTGTGAAGATGGTTGGTGTGTAGTGAATGGTGAAGGTGGTGTGTGTAGTGAATGGTGTGAAGGTGGTTGGTGTGTAGTGAAGGTGGTGTGGTGAATGGTGTGAAGGTGGTTGGTGTGTAGTGAATGGTTGGTGTGTAGTGAATGGTGTGAAGGTGGTTGGTGTGTGTGAAGTGTTGGTGTGTAGTGAAGGTGGTGGTGTGTAGTGAATGGTGTGAAGGTGGTTGGTGTGTAGTGAATGGTGTGAAGGTGGTTGGTGTGTACATCGCGGTAGTGAATGGTGTGAGTGATGGTTGGTTGGTGTGTAGTGAATGGTGTGAAGATGGTTGGTGTGTAGTGAATGGTGTGTGAAGATGGTTGGTGTGTAGTGAATGGTGTGAAGATGGTTGGTGTGTAGTGAATGGTGTGAAAGTGGTTGGTGTGTAGTGAATGGTGTGAAGGTGGTTGGTGTATAGTGAATGGTGTGAAGGTGGTTGGTGTGTAGTGAATGGTGTGAAGGTGGTTGGTGTGTAGTGAATGTGTGAAGGTGGTTGGTGTAAGTGAATGGTGTGAAGGTGGTTGGTGTGTAGTGAATGGTGTGAAGGTGGTTGGTGTGTAGTGAATGGTGTGAAGGTGGTGTGTGTGAAGATGGTTGGTGTGTAGTGAATGGTGTGAAGGTGGTTGGTGTGTAGTGAATGGCGTGAAGTCGGTTGGTGTGTACATCGCGGTAGTGAATGGTGTGAAGGTGGTTGGTGTGTAGTGAATGGTGTGAAGATGGTTGGTGTGTAGTGAATGGTGTGAGGTGGTTGGTGTGTAGTGAATGGTGTGAAGGTGGTTGGTGTGTAGTGAATGGTGTGAAGATGGTTGGTGTGTAGTGAATGGTGTGAAGGTGGTTGGTGTGTAGTGAAGTGAGGTGGTGTGTAGTGAATGGTGTGTAGTGAATGGTGTGAAGATGGTTGGTGTGTAGTGAATGGCGTGAAGGTGGTGGTGTGTAATGAAGATGGTTGGTGTGTAGTGAATGGCGTGAAGGTGGTTGGTGTGTAATGAAGGTGGTTGGTGTGTAGTGAATGGTGTGAAGATGGTTGGTGTGTAGTGAATGGTGTGAAGGTGGTTGGTGTGTAGTGAATGGTGTGAAGGTGGTTGGTGTGTAGTGAATGGTGTGAAGATGGTTGGTGTGTAGTGAATGGCGTGAAGGTGGTCGGTGTGTAATGAAGATGGTTGGTGTGTAGTGAATGGTGTGAAAGGTGGTTGGTGTGTAGTGAATGAATGTGTGAAGATGGTTGGTGTGTAGTGAATGGTGTGAAGATGGTTGGTGTGTAGTGAATGGTGTGAAGATGGTTGGTGTGTAGTGAATGGTGTGAAGATGGTTGGTGGTGTGTAGTGAATGGTGTGAAGGTGGTTGGTGTGTAGTGAATGGTGTGAAGATGGTTGGTGTGTAGTGAATGGTGTGAAGGTGGTTGGTGTGTAGTGAATGGCGTGAAGGTGGTTGGTGTGTAGTGAATGATGTGAAGGTGGTGGTGTGTGTAGTGAATGGTGTGAAGATGGTTGGTGTGTAGTGAATGATGTGAAGGTGGTTGGTGTGTAGTGAATGGTGTGAAGGTGGTTGGTGTGTAGTGAATGGTGTGAAGGTGGTTGGTGTGTAGTGAATGGTGTGAAGGTGGTTGGTGTGTAGTGAATGGTGTGAAGATGGTTGGTGTGTAGTGAATGGTGTGAAGGTGGTTGGTGTGTAGTGAATGGTGTGAAGATGGTTGGTGTGTAGTGAATGGCGTGAAGGTGGTCGGTGTGTAATGAAGATGGTTGGTGTGTAGTGAATGGTGTGAAGGTGGTTGGTGTGTAATGAATGGTGTGTTGGTTGGTGTGTAGTGAATGGTGTGAAGATGGTTGGTGTGTAGTGAATGGTGTGAAGGTGGTTGGTGTGTAGTGAATGGTGTGAAGGTGGTTGGTGTGTAGTGAATGGTGTGAAGATGGTTGGTGTGTAGTGAATGGTGTGAAGGTGGTGGTGTGTGTGAAGATGGTTGGTGTGTAGTGAATGGTGTGAAGGTGGTTGGTGTGTAGTGAATGGCGTGAAGTCGGTTGGTGTGTAGTCGCGGTGTGAATGGTGTGAAGGTGGTTGAATGGTGTGAAGGTGGTTGGTGTATAGTGAATGGTGTGAAGGTGGTTGGTGTGTAGTGAATGGCGTGAAGGTGGTTGGTGTGTCGCGTGAAGTGAATGGTGTGAAGATGGTTGGTGTGTAGTGAATGGTGTGAAGGTGGTTGTGTGTGTAGTGAATGGTGTGAAGGTGGTTGGTGTGTAGTGAATGGTGTGAAGGTGGTTGTGTAGTGAATGGTGTGAAGGTGGTTGGTGTGTAGTGAATGGTGTGAAGGTGGTTGGTGTGTAGTGAATGGTGTGAAGGTGGTTGGTGTGTAGTGAATGGTGTGAAGGTGGTTGGTGTGTAGTGAATGGTGTGAAGATGGTGGGTGTGTAGTGAATGGTGTGAAGATGGTGGTGTGTGTGAATGGTGTGAATGGTTGGTGTGTAGTGAATGGTGTGAAGGTGGTTGGTGTGTAGTGAATGGTGTGAAGGTGGTTGGTGTGTAGTGAATGGTGTGAAGGTGGTTGGTGTGTAGTGAATGGCGTGAAGGTGGTTGGTGTGTACATCGTTGGTAGTGAATGGTGTGAAGGTGGTTGGTGTGTAGTGAATGGTGTGAAGGTGGTTGGTGTGTAGTGAATGGTGTGAAGGTGGTTGTGTGTAGTGAATGGTGTGAAGATGGTTGTGTGTAGTGAATGGTGTGAAGATGGTTGGTGTGTAGTGAATGGTGTGAAGATGGTTGGTGTGTAGTGAATGGTGTGAAGATGGTTGGTGTGTAGTGAATGGTGTGAAGGTGGTTGGTGTGTAGTGAATGGCGTGAAGTCGGTTGGTGTGTACATCGCGGTGTGAATGGTGTGGTGGTGGTGTGTAGTGAAGTGAATGGTGTGAAGTGGTTGGTGTGTAGTGAATGGTGTGAAGGTGGTTGGTGTGTAGTGAATGGTGTGAAGATGGTTGGTGTGTAGTGAATGATGTGAAGATGGTTGGTGTGTAGTGAATGGTGTGAGGTGGTGGTGTGGTGTATAGTGAATGGTGTGTAGTGAATGGCGTGAAGTCGGTTGGTGTGTATAATGGTAGTGTGGTGTTGGTGTGTAGTGTGGTGTGAAGGTGGTTGGTGTGTAGTGAATGGTGTGAAGGTGGTTGGTGTGTAGTGAATGGTGTGAAGGTGGGTGGTGTGTGGTGTGAATGGTGTGTAGTGAATGGTGTGAAGTGGTTGTGTGTAGTGAATGGTGTGAAGATGGTTGGTGTAGTGAATGGTGTGAAGATGGTTGGTGTGTAGTGAATGGTGTGAAGATGGTTGGTGTGTAGTGAATGGTGTGAAGGTGGTTGGTGTGTAGTGAATGGTGTGAAGGTGGTTGGTGTATAGTGAATGGTGTGAAGGTGGTTGGTGTGTAGTGAATGGTGTGAAGGTGGTTGGTGTGTAGTGAATGGTGTAAAGGTGGTTGGTGTGTAATGAAGGTGGTTGGTGTGTAGTGAATGGTGTGAATGGTGTTGGTGTGTAGTGAATGGCGTGAAGTGGTTGGTGTGTACATCGCGGTAGTGAATGGTGTGAAGGTGTTTAGGTGGTTGGTGTAGTGAATGGTGTGAAGGTGGTGGTGTATAGTGAAGATGGTTGGTGTGTAGTGAATGGTGTGAAGGTGGTTGGTGTGTAGTGAATGGTGTGAAGATGGTTGGTGTGTAGTGAATGGTGTGAAGGTGGTTGGTGTGTAGTGAATGGTGTGAGATGTGGTTGGTGTGTAGTGAATGGTGTGAAGGTGGTTGGTGTGTAGTGAATGGTGTGAAGGTGGTTGGTGTGTAGTGAATGGTGTGAAGGTGGTTGGTGTGTAGTGAATGGTGTGAAGGTGGTTGGTGTGTAGTGAATGGTGTGAAGATGGTTGTGTGTGTGAAGTGTGAGATGGTTGTGTGTAGTGAATGGTGTGAAGGTGGTTGGTGTGTAGTGAATGGTGTGAAGTGGTTGGTGTGTAGTACATCGTGTGAAGTGTAGTGAATGGTGTGAAAGTGGTTGGTGTGTAGTGAATGGTGTGAAGGTGGTTGGTGTGTAGTGAATGGCGTGAAGTCGGTTGGTGTGTATCGCGGTAGTGAATGGTGTGAAGGTGGTTGGTGTAGTGAAGTGTGTGGTTGGTGTAGTGAATGGTGTGAAGGTGGTTGGTGTGTAGTGAAGATGGTTGGTGTGTAGTGAATGGTGTGAAGGTGGTTGGTGTGTAGTGAATGGCGTGAAGGTGGGTGGTGTAGTGAATGGTGTGAAGGTGGTTGGTGTGTAGTGAATGGTGTGAAGGTGGTTGGTGTGTAGTGAATGGTGTGAAGGTGGTTGGTGTGTAGTGAATGGTGTGAAGATGGTTGGTGTGTAGTGAATGGTGTGAAGGTGGTTGGTGTGTAGTGAATGGTGTGAAGGTGGTTGTGTGTGTAATGAAGGTGGTTGGTGTGTAGTGAATGGTGTGAAGGTGATTGGTGTGTAAGTGAGTGGGTGTAGTGAATGGTGTGAAGGTGGTTGGTGTGTAGTGAATGGCGTGAAGGTGGTTGGTGTGTGTACATCGCGGTAGTGAAGGTGGTTGGTGTGTGAATGGGTGGTTGGTGTGTAATGAAGGTGGTTGGTGTGAAGGTGGTTGGTGTGTATGAATGGCGTGAAGTGGTTGGTGTGTGTAGTGAATGGTGTGAAGGTGGTTGGTGTGTAATGAAGGTGGTTGGTGTGTGAATGGTGTGAAGGTGGTTGGTGTGTAGTGAATGGCGTGAAGGTGGTTGGTGTGTACATCGCGGTAGTGAATGGTGTGAAGGTGGTTGGTGTGTAAGTGAATGGTGTGAATGGTGGTGGTTGATGTGTGAAGTGAATGGTGTGAAGGTGGTTGGTGTGTGGTGTGAAGGTGGTTGGTGTGTAGTGAATGGTGTGAAGGTGGTTGGTGTGTAGTGAATGGCGTGAAGTCGGTTGGTGTGTAGTGAATCGCGGTAGTGAATGTGTGTAGTGAAGATGGTTGGTGTGTAGTGAAATGGTGTGTAGTGAATGGTGTGAAGGTGGTTGGTGTGTAGTGAATGGCGTGAAGGTCGGTTGGTGTGTACATCGCGGTAGTGAATGGTGTGAAGGTGGTGTGTGAATAGTGAAGGTGGTTGGTGTGTAGTGAATGGTGTGAAGGTGGTTGGTGTGTAGTGAATGTGAATGGTGTGAAGGTGGTTGGTGTGTAGTGAATGGTGTGAAGGTGGTTGGTGTGTAGTGTGAATGGTGGTGAAGTGGTGGTTGGTGTGTAGTGAATGGTGTGGTGTTGGTGTGTAGTGAATGGTGTGGTGGTTGGTGTGTAGTGAATGGTGTGAAGGTGGTTGGTGTGTAGTGAATGGTGTGAAGGTGGTTGGTGTGTAATGAATGGTGTGAAGTGGTTGGTGTGTGTGATGGTGTGGTGGTGAAGATGGTTGGTGTGTAGTGAATATGTGAAGATGGTTGGTGTGTAGTGAATGGTGTGAAGGTGGTTGGTGTGTAGTGAATGGTGTGAAGATGGTTGGTGTGTAGTGAATGGTGTGAAGGTGGTGGTGTGTAGTGAATAGTGAAAGTGGTTGGTGTGTAGTGAATGGTGTGAAGGTGGTTGGTGTGTAGTGAATGGTGTGAAGGTGGTTGGTGTGTAGTGAAGATGGTTGGTGTGTAGTGAATGGTGTGAAGGTGGTGGTGGTGTGAAGGTGGTTGGTGTGTATTGAAGGTGGTTGGTGTGTAGTGAATGGTGTGAAGGTGGTTGGTGTGTAGTGAATGGCGTGAAGGTGGTTGGTGTGTACATCGCGTAGTGAATGGTGTGAATGGGTTGGTGTAATGAAGGTGGGTGGTGTGTAGTGAATGGTGTGAAGGTGGTTGGTGTGTAGTGAATGGTGTGAAGTGGTTGGTGTGTAGTGAATGGTGTGTAGTGTTTGGTGTGTAGTGAATGGTGTGTTGTGTAGTGAATGGTGTGAAGGTGGTTGGTGTGTAGTGAATGGTGTGAAGATGGTTGGTGTGTAGTGAATGGTGTGAAGGTGGTTGGTGTGTAGTGAATGGCGTGAAGTCGGTTGGTGTGTACATCGCGGTAGTGAATGGTGTGAAGGTGGTTGGTGTATAGTGAATGGTGTGAAGGTGGTTGGTGTATAGTGAAGATGGTTGGTGTGTAGTGAATGGCGTGAAGTCGGTTGGTGTGTATATCGAGGTAGTGAATGGTGTGAAGGTGGTTGGTGTATAGTGAATGGTGTGAAGGTGGTTGGTGTAGTGAAGATGGTTGTGTGTGTATGGTGTGTGGTTGGTGTAGTGAATGGTGTGAAGGTGGTTGGTGTGTAGTGAAGATGGTTGGTGTGTAGTGAATGGTGTGAAGGTGGTTGGTGTGTAGTGAATGGTGTGAAGGTGGTTGGTGTGTAGTGAAGATGGTTGGTGTGTAGTGAATGGTGTGAAGGTGGTTGGTGTGTAATGAAGGTGGTTGGTGTGTAGTGAATGGTGTGAAGGTGGTTGGTGTGTAATGAAGGCGGTTGGTGTGAATGAATGGTGTGATTGGTGTGTAGTGAATGGTGTGAGGTGGTTGGTTGTAGTGAAGGCGTGGTTGGTGTGTACATCGCGGTAGTGAATGGTGTGAAGGTGGTTGGTGTATAGTGAATGGTGTGAAGGTGGTTGGTGTGTAGTGAAGATGGTTGGTGTGTAGTGAATGGCGTGAAGGTGGTGTGTGTGCGGTAGTGAATGGTGTGAAGGTGGTTGGTGTAGTGAATGGTGTGAAGGTGGTTGGTGTGTAGTGAATGGTGTGAAAGTGAAGGTGGTGTGGTGTGTAGTGAATGGTGTGAAGATGGTTGGTGTGTAGTGAATGGTGTGAAGGTGGTTGGTGTGTAGTGAATGGTGTGAAGGTGGTTGGTGTGTAGTGAAGATGGTTGGTGTGTAGTGAATGGTGTGAAGATGGTTGGTGTGTAGTGAATGGTTGGTGTGAAGTGTGGTTGGTTGGTGTGTAGTGAATGGCGTGAAGTCGGTTGGTGTGTAATCGCGGTAGTGAATGGTGTGAAGGTGGTTGGTGTGTAGTGAATGGTGTGAAGGTGGTTGGTGTGTAGTGAATGGCGTGAAGTCGGTTGGTGTGTATATGTAGTGAATGGTGTGAAGGTGGTTGGTGTATAGTGAATGGTGTGAAGGTTGTTGGTGTGTAGTGAAGATGGTTGGTGTGTAGTGAATGGTGTGAAGGTGGTTGGTGTGTAGTGAAGGTGGTTGGTGTATAGTGAATGGTGTGAAGGTGGTTGGTGTATAGTGAATGGTGTGAAGGTGGTTGGTGTGTAGTGAAGATGGTTGGTGTGTAGTGAATGGTGTGAAGGTGGTTGGTGTGTAGTGAATGGTGTGAAGGTGAAGGTGGTTGGTGTGTAATGAAGGTGGTTGGGTGTGTAATGAAGGTGATTGGTGTGTGTAGTGAGTGGCGTGAATTTAAGGTGGTTGGTGTGTAGTGATTGGTGTGTAGTGGTGGCGTGAAGGTGGTTGGTGTGTACATCGCGGTAGTGAATGGTGTGAAGGTGGTTGGGTGTGTAATGAAGGTGGTTGGTGTGTAATGAAGATGGGTTGGTGTGTAGTGAATGGTGTGAAGGTGGTTGGTGTGTGTAATGAAGGTGGTTGGTGTGTAATGAAGATGGTTGGTGTGTAGTGAATGGCGTGAAGTCGGTTGGTGTGTACATCGCGGTAGTGAATGGTGTGAAGGTGGTTGGTGTGTAATGAAGGTGGTTGATGTGTAGTGAATGGTGTGAAGGTGGTTGGTGTGTATTGAAGGTGGTTGGTGTGTAGTGAATGGTGTGAATGTGGTTGGTGTGTAGTGAATGGCGTGAAGTCGGTTGGTGTGTACATCGCGGTAGTGAATGGTGTGAAGATGGTTGGTGTGTAGTGAATGGGTGTGAAAGTGGTTGGTGTTTAGTGAATGGTGTGAAGGTGGTTGGTGTGTAATGAAGGTGGTTGGTGTGTAGTGAATGGTGTGAAGGTGGTTGGTGTGTAGTGAATGGCGTGAAGTCGGTTGGTGTGTAGTGAATGGTGTAAAGGTGGTTAGTGTGTAATGAAGGTGGTTGGTGTGTAGTGAATGGTGTGAAGGTGGTTGGTGTGTAGTGAATGGCGTGAAGTCGGTTGGTGTGTACATCGCGGTAGTGAATGGTGTGAAGGTGGTTGGTGTGTAGTGAATGGTGTGAAGGTGGTTGGTGTGTTGTGAATGGTGTGAAGATGGTTGGTGTGTAGTGAATGGTGTGAAGGTGGTTGGTGTGTAGTGAATGGTGTGAAGATGGTTGGTGTGTAGTGAATGGCGTGAAGGTGGTTGGTGTGTAGTGAATGGTGTGAAGGTGGTTGGTGTGTAATAAAGGTGATTGGTGTGTAGTGAGTGGCGTGAATTTAAGGTGGTTGGTGTGTACATGCCCATATGTTGCACAGTATGGCCAGGTAGTTTGTTTCTTGTGAAATTAAATGCCCTCGAATTAGAGAAGCGAGAATAAACTACTTAGTTTAACTAAACAAGGTTTGGTGTGATGAATGGACCCATTTTGTAATAACACTTCTCACGTACATAATATAACATAACATATATAATCATTTATTTTTGTTAGTATCGTTTTATATTAAAGAAGTTAATTAATTATATTACCCGTATAAATGTCACATCACTAGTGGAGCGAAACAAACCAGTGCGAAACCGTGTTTAACTGGGAAAACGGAGATCACTACGTTAGTAAAGGTAGCGCTATTGCGCTTTCAATGAGCGCGAGACTGGGTGCGAATAGCGACTGCAAAGCATCTATGGATTCTATTTACATGGCGTGCTCTGTTAAAGCTCGAAATGATCTAGAGTACATTCAATATGGCGGAGCTGTTGTCCATCCAAACAATCCGTAGATGCTTTGCGGTTACGATTCGAATCCAGTATTCCGCTCTATATTCAATTAGATGGATGGATGGATGGATGGATGGATGGATGGATGGATGGATGGATGGATGGATGGATGGATGGATGGATGGATGGATGGATGGATGGATGGATAGATAGATAGATAGATAGCCAGATAGATAGATAGATAGATAGATAGATAGATAGATAGATAGATAGATAGATAGATAGATAGATAGATAGATAGATAGATAGATAGATAGATAGATAGATAGATAGATAGATAGATAGATAGATAGATAGATAGATAGATAGATAGATAGATAGATAGATAGATAGATAGATAGATAGATAGATAGATAGATAGATAGATAGATAGATAGATAGATAGATAGATAGATAGATAGATAGATAGATAGATAGATAGATAGATAGATAGATATAGCCTTTATTTTCACACGATAATCATAAAAACTTACCTGTGCGTATATATCACAAACAATCCCCCAAAAAGAAAACAAACGAACGAAAACAAGAACAAGAACAAAATCAAAAAAAATCAATGAAAGAAAAAACGTGTCACGGCTGGGACTCGAACCCTTGACCCCCAGGTTCAAAATTAGATGAATGTCGGTAATTTATCCCAAAAAGGGCCATACTCCCAGACATTATGCTAAGTCACCCTATGTTACGTATAGGATGAAGATTTAGGCCCCATCCGCGCTATCCGGGCATTAAATTACACCAATCAGCTTAGTAGTCAAAGAGGAAGGGAACAGTCGGATCCTAGGCCCACTAAATAACTGCCCCGCACCACTAGGCTATCGTGCACGCTTATGGTCCCGTAGCTCGCACTGAAACACTGCGCGCAATGTTACACCGTGTTTCAGTACCTTTGATCTGCTTGGTGGCAACATTGCAGAGGTGGACACACGCTGCAACCATACTGCCAGTAATATTGCGGACAATGTTACACCGAGTGGCTGTACCTTTGATAAGATTGGTGACAACAATGAGGGTTTATCACATAAGTTTAAAAAACACATAGGACAAAAAAAATGATTATCATAGCTGGAAAGAGCTCGTTGAAATTAGTAAAAATGTGAAGTTTGGAAAAGATCGCTCCACAAATTACGAAGATATGAATTTTCAAAAATCGAAATTTTGTATGAAAACCTTTGTTGGAGGCAAGAGTTGCCTCCAAGCGTAATTTCCAAAGGTTTTCATATGAAATTTCGATTTTTGAAAATTCATATCTTTGCAATTTGTGGAGCGATCTTTTCCAAACTTCACATTTTTACTAATTTTAACGAGCTCTTTCTAGCTATGATAATCATTTTTTGTCCGATGAGTTTTGAAATTACCTGATAAACCCTCATTGCAGTTTGCAACTATTTTAGATTAAAATTGAAAAACATGTTGTCAAGGAATTCAAGAGTTTTCGAAGCATTTAATAAACTCGGTCTAAAACTTGATACAACACTGCTAGTAAAGGCCCAGACACACAATGCAGCTTTTCTTGCAACGTTCCGCAGAAGTAGGATCGAGTTCTACTTCTACAACTGTTGCGCGCAAAGTTGCATCGTGACA
The DNA here is from genome assembly GCA_033675265.1 of Actinostola sp. cb2023. Lineage (NCBI taxonomy): Eukaryota > Metazoa > Cnidaria > Anthozoa > Actiniaria > Actinostolidae > Actinostola > Actinostola sp. cb2023. The sequence goes on from JAUJYZ010001317.1 coordinate 133,066, forward strand.
CCCCCAAAAAAAACTTGAAGCGCGCAACGTTGCAAGAAAAGTTGCATCGTGAGTCTGGGCCTTAACTTTACTACTGTAAGTTCACAATTAAAACCTGGCTAGAGTACATAATTAAGGTTTTGATCAATAGTATATTATGCAATCAAACCTGTATTAAGCAATCATTGTGTCTATTCAACGGTCACTTTCCAATATCCCAAAATTATTGGAAAACTCTGAACAAATTATGACAATCTATTTAACAAGAATCTGAAGTTTCATAGAAATCGTACGATTTTTGAGCGAACAGGTGAACAAGATTATGAAAAACCACTGTTAGAAAATCGGCCCGTAACGACAAACGAGACTGAAAAATAAAATGTTGAATACACCCTTAAAAGCCTAGATGTTTGAGTTATTACATGTGTTAAATGCAGAAATATCCGAGTGTTTTTGACGCGATACGAGCGAGTTAAAAAAATCACAAGATGCAGTCGCAATTATGTTGGAGTCACCTTAAAACCATTCCACAAAGGTGGCCGCTTAATACATGTTTGACTCGCTTGACTGCTTTTCAAGGAAGACCCCGAAAAGACTGCATATGTGCATCTTTCTATTTCTATTTTCTTTGTCGTGTGTTTTCACTATGAGCCTATGGCTCGGATGTAAGGGCAACGTATACGACGTTAATACTGAGTTGATTGATCGAGTTCTAATACAAGCATCAAGAGTTCCAGACTTCCGGTACGCACGCAATGCATTATGAGATTATTACAAAGGAAAAGTGAGCACCATTTCTAGACACAGGGAGCCCAAGCTATGGTGCTCACTTTTCCTTTGTAGTAATCTCACAATGCATTGCGCGCGTACCGGAAGTCTGGAACTCTTGATGATTGTATAAGTTGATTGGAATCTAACTGTCAGCTGGTGCATGTGCTATTAATATCCTATTCAATGCCCACTATAAAACCTTTACAAAAGGACCATTTATTAATACCGTTGAATGTTTTAAGGACTATATATATATATATATTACCGTTCCATAATGGTTTCGATGAACTCATCCCGCGATGAAATGCTTCATGTAAGCGCACCTAAAAGGCCGGGCCGAAAAGCGTGCATTTAAATGAAAAGCATGTGCTTTGAATGAACAAACTCATTCCGGGTACATCCCTCGATGAAATAAACGCGTTTTAACAGCTATAAGAAATACATTTCCAATAGTTTATATGCTAGTTGTAATGATGCTATTTAGAGTTCACTGCAGTCTCGGCCTCCGGATTCCTGACATTTTTGGCACAGTTTCACGTGGTCTTCTTGTGTGAAAACCATAGGACTTGCCCCTCTGTAGTTTGTGCGTCTTCTTGAAGTCGATTCTGACCTTAGTTTAAATGGATAGCATTTGGATTCATTTTCATTCTTGTCGCATCTAAAACACTTCTGCCACATTCCCTTCCAGCTTGTGTGACTCTCCCATACCTTAAAAAATAAATAAATAACTGTTTATTTAAGTGTCCAATGTGTTCTAGCGATTGCGCACTACTTGGGGGACACTGTACTGTTACACACACCTTGTTGCACTTCTTACAGTAAAAGGTGGCGTAGCATGGCTCTCTTCCATTGTACTCACGATACGTGATCAGCAAGGCTCCTTTATTGGACTCGATGAAGGGGATATTCCGTTCATTGAGAAACTGTTCCACTTTTGGTCTAACTTTTTGGCGTTGGTCACGTGAATGATGACCTGCTCCAACGATGATCTCCAGCCAACCACGACTCTCGCGTGTCTCGCCAACATTAATGTTTCCAAGGCGACGAATAGCCTCATCCATCTCATTGCGTTCCTTCTCGATGATGCGCTCGACTTCAGTTTTGTCTTTCTTCCTGAGGAGACGGTTTCCATAGGCGCGTAATTCATCCTCGTTGGCCACCAGTTGTCCATGGAGATCAATCTCACTGTCAGAACGACCATAATTGTAAAAATGGAAGATTGCATCAGATGATTTCCTGTGGCATTCATCCATTAGTTCTCCGTACTTCTCTTTGCAGGCTCTACATTCTCGTGTTTCATCATGCATTGTGCTATTGTATGCATCCATCGCTTTGGCTTTCCATTCTTCTCGGCTTTCATTAAACTTGTTGGCTTGGTCTCGATAGTGAATACTCTCAACGAGTAAGGAAACAAGTTCAAAGGTCTTACTGAGTACAGCAACTCCATCCTCAAATTTTAAAAGGTGAAAACGAACCACAGAATCTTGATCGTCTCTCTGAATGTCATTGTAATCTATTCGTTCGTTTAGTTCCGGAAACGTCGTGTCCAAAACGCGGTTGATGTTGTCTACATTCACGCCATCATCACCAGTGAGTTTCCAACGAGGAATCTTCTTGCAGGCAAGTGGCAGCGATGAATCCGCATAGAGGTATTCACCTTTCCTGTATGGATGAATGTACACAACATCCTCACAAATCGGACATCCAACGAGTTGCCCATTGTATTCAATTTCTACAGAACATTCTGTGTTGTCTGGAATATTGGTATTTGTCGAAAGGTAAACTTCACTAGTATTTGTAGCATCAATTGGTGCAAGATGAGTGTTGCTGAATTCACCGTTCACTTTCATCTTGATCAAACTTCTCTCCAACTTTGTATAGCAATACGGCTTGGACATACAATCAAGAAGAGCTACCTGCACTGTAAGTTTGCTGTGCGTTGTTGCAAAAATGGGCTTGTCTAGTGATACACGACAATTTGTAGGATCCAACGGAGCGGAAACAACTTTAACGGCGAAGGAATCAGGAAGCTGCACTTTTCCCAGAATATCTAAGCTCTTTATACACAAATGATATGTTCCTATTTTATCAAAACTGTAGAGAAACTGCAGTGCGGTGGTTCTATGTAAGGAAGTGGCATTGATCTTCTGAGACAATCTTTCTCCGCCACTCACTTCCATATACCATTGCATAGAATCGATGGGCACTGTGTTCTCAAACTCGTCAAAGCCTTTAAAACAGACTTTTAGCTGTTGTGTTGGATAACACACGATTTGATTATCGGCAGAAGGCATGTGGCTGACAGGTTTTACGGACACTAATGGTCCTGGTTGAACGGTCACCTGTAATGGTCCGTTCCCCACCTCTATCCCATCAATAGATATAGATATAGATCTGTTGCCTGCTACTAGAGGCTGCCACTCCAGATAACAAACGCTGAGATCGACACCGCCAGGTAAATAACTTTAAACATTTCTTTATCTTTTGTGTTTTCGCCTGAGTTTCGATCAAGAGTTTTTAAGCGAATTCTGTCCACAATCTCATCCTTGATTTCCTTTAAGGCCAAAGGATTTCCAAAAATATCAACGAGGCTTAACTTCAGGCGAAAGCTCTGACCAGCAACAACTACATTCTCTTCTGTATTAATTACAGCACATCTTTTTGGATCCAACGGAGGCGAAGCAACCTGAACTGAAAACGAATCAGGAATCTTGATGTAATTTAGAGCATCATTGTTGGACTTCACTTGAACCATGTACGCTCCATGCTCATCAAAAGAATAAGAACATTGGAGTATATTTTTGTCACTGGCAGCTAGGCGGGTACGTTGATGCAAACCACTTCCACGGGCCTTTAAACACCACTGCTGAGTCTCTAGAAGAACACGGTTCCCATACGCGTCCAAACCCACGACACTCACACTTCGCCACTGATTTGTATACAACACAGCTGAAGGATGATTATGGCTGATGATTCGTAGAGATACCAATGGTCCAGGTTTAACGGTTACCTTTAAAGGGCATTTTCCAACTTGTATTCCATGAATAGAAATAGTTATGGATCTGTTGCCTGCTACTAGAGGCTGCCACTCCAGATAACAAACGCAGAGATCGACATCGTCAGGTAAAATAACTTTAAATATTTCTTTATCTTTTGTGTTTTCGCTTGAATTTTGATCAAGAGTTTTCAAGCAAATTCTGTCCACAATCTCATCCTTGATTTCCTTTAAGGCCAAAGGATTTTCAAAAATATCAACGAGGCTTAACTTCAGGCGAAAGCTCTGACCAGCAACAACTACAATCTCTTCTGTATTAATTACAGCACATCTTTTTGGATCCAATGGAGGCGAAGCAACCTCAACTAAAAACGAATCAGGAACCTTGATGTCATTTAGAGCATCAACGACAGATTTCACTTGAACCATGTACGCTCCATGCTCATCAAAAGAGTAAGAACATTCGAGTGTGTTTCTGTCACTGTCGGCTAGGCGGGTACCTTGATGCAAATCACTTCCACGGGCCTTTAAACACCACTGTTGAGTATCTAGAAGAACCCGGTTCCCATACGCGTCCAAACCCACGACACTTACACTTCGCCACTGATTTGTATACAACACAGCTGAAGGATGATTATGGCTGGTGATTCGTAGAGATACCAATGGTCCAGGTTTAACGGTTACCTTTAAAGGGCACTTTCTAACTTGTATGCCATCTATAGAAATAGTAATGGGTCTGTCGCCTGCTACTAGAGGCTGCCACTCCAGATAACAAACGCTGAGATCGATATCGCCAGGTAAAATATCTTGAAACATTTCTTTAACTTTTGTGTTTTGGCTTGAGCTTTGATCATAATTTTTAAGCGAATGCTGTCCACAATGTCATCCTTGATTTCCTTCAAGGCCAAAGGATTTCCAAAAATATCAACGAGGCTTAATTTCAGGCGAAAGCTCTGACCAGCAACAACTACATTCTCTTCTGTATTAATTACAGCACATCTTTGTGGATCCAATGGAGGCGAAGCAACCTCAACTAAAAACGAATCAGGAACCTTGATGTAATTTAGAGCATCATTGTTGGACTTCACTTGAACCATGTACGCTCCAGGCTCATCAAAAGAGTAAGAACATTCGAGTATATTTCTGTCACTGTCGGCTAGGCGGGTACCTTTGATGCAAACCACTTCCATGGGCCTTTAAACACCATTGCTCAGGATCTAGAAGAACCCCGTTCCCATACGAGTCCAAACCCACAACACTTACACTTCGCCGCTTCTTTGGATATAACACAGTTGAAGAATGATTATAATTTATATTGGTGATTCGTAGAGATACCAATGGTCCAGATTCAACGGTTATATGTAAAGACCGCCCCATCCTAACTTGTATGCCATCTATAGATACAGTTACAGATCTGCTGCCTGCTATCAGAGGCTGCCACTCCAAGTAGCAAATATGAGTGCCAGATAGACTGACGTTTAAGGAACTTTCTTCTTTTGGCCAGTTTTTGTCATGTGGCTGATGTTTTCCGCCAATTTTCATAACGATCCTTTTCACATTCTCGCTACTTTCTTTCAGAGGAAAAGGATGGTTATAAATATCGTATAGTTGTAACTTCCACTTGATTATCCGACCAGCCACAACAGGGCGCACATTCTTGGCTAAGACACGACAGTTGGTCGGAGACAAAGGAGCAGGGATGATGTTGAGGTCGGCGTTGGTATGGAGAACTTCGGAACGATTATATGTACTTGTAAAGGACAATGATGCCAAGCCTTCCTTCTCACAATCCACAACGACAACATGGCAATCATTCTCGCTATCAAAACGACAAACATTGAGCGTTACGTGAGAACTGTTAATATTAAACACAATGTTATCAACTACAATATTACTATATTCATCTTTGGCCTCTATAAAGATATCAGCCTTTCCACCCCGATAGACGCTACTTCCACGACCATCGCCACGCGCTGGTCGGATCTTTCTCACTGTCAGTGACTCGGGTTTTGAAGGATGAATCAGGAACGTAGCGTAGTTTCTGCCAATGAAGTTTACTCGACTCGCCTCAGGAAACTGTGGATGCACTGAGTAATTTACCGATACGGTTAAATGTGCAAAAACATCGATTGTCAGCTGGCTTCTGCCATGAGTTGTTTCACTAAATGTTAAACTACGATTGAGGAAGTTATCCTTCCTCAATTCGTAAGATGAAGGTCGAGGAAATTCTATTGGTTCCTGAGGATTTCCAAGGTTATAGTTATCAGGAATAGAAATTGTAATTGTACAAACGTGTTGTCTTTGACCTGCAGTCAGGGCAATGTCTGTTACTGGTACATTGATTTCGACATCAAACACCAAAGCCCCCATCCTCTGCCATAGTTGATAAGCTAAAGTAGCACCGGCACCAACAACAGCCAATCCTAGTCTAAACATTTTTGTCGATCGTTGTTTCTTTGCCAGTAGGTTTAATTTATTCGAGCTGTGCTTTCTCTTGAAAGATGATAGAACTGATTGCAGTGGTTGTTGTTCTCTGTTCCTTGACGGTCCAATAACTTTATAACGTTGTGCCTTTCTCCTTTTAACGATGGTAGATAATTACAGTACAATAGTGGTTCAGGTGGTTACTTGAAATAAACAGACAGCTTCACGAGTATTGACCAGCTTGCTCACCTCACTGTTGATATTTAACAAGTCGTGGAAATAAATTAAAAATTAGACTACCATTTGCAATGAAAAGTGAAGTGCTGTGAGAATCGTAAGATACTTTTTTGGTAGTGTATATACCACACAATTAAAGTGAATAGTACTTTTCGCGCGCTCTGATTGGCTACTCAATCTCGGAATATCCTTGGCTCTTCACCTCCGAGCAAAACAAGATGGCGTCGTGTTTCGCGAGCGTGGGTCAAAGTGATCCAGATTTCTATAAATTTCCGCGCGTTTGCCCCAATTCAAAATGGCGAACGAAAGCGTGAAGTGGCTTCCTATTCCCCGAAGTGGATGTGAGTATAGTGGTAGATATGTATTGAGCAATGATGCATGAGTCTTCGACACTGAGGGGAATAATTGTTTTAGTATACTGTATACCACACGTCAAGTGAATTGCCAGCCAAATCACGGTATATAATTTATTTTCAAGTGGAAAGAGATGCCGTACGTAACTCCACTCGATTTCGTTGGATTTTCACAATTTACAGTTGTCGGACTGAAAATAAGACCAATGTAGGTGTTTTAACCACCTTTTACGAGTTAAGTAGTGACTCGTATTACAACTGGTGCACCAAAGCGATAACAGCGGGTGCCAGCATTCGCGGCAAAATACAAATACTCGAATGTGATTGGCCGAGAGGCCATCTTTTTCCGATATTTCATGGTTTGCCGTAGATTCCAACAATGAGCGAACCATATTTGGTAGTACTTAGCATAATTCGCTATTACCCGAAGTTATACGGATTTTCATCGTGAGGAAGCTTGTGATACGAAGGTAAATGACTCCAAGTTGTTGAAATGTGAGACTGTTCAGAATGTTTATATACAGCAAATACATCATTATTTATCCATATTTCTTTGTAGTTACGCAACAATTAGGTTTATTTAAGTTTCCATGGCATATTGTGTTGTTTTATGTTCGTGTTCTAAACATTTGGAGTGGGGATTCCGCGAAACTGCGTTCGACTTGAAAGGTCACGTCGAAAGAAAGGTCATTTGTGGAAGGATTCCAAATGCTGAGGTGTGAAGTACCAAACGGACCAATACAATTGAAGATTAGCTGAATAGATATCATGGTTAGCGGAAATACAACACAGACCATGCAGTTGCTCATGATCAAAGAAATCTTTAATTTCTTCAAATGTCTTATATTTATTCAAGTGAATTGCGTACATATTATCAAAACTAACCGGTTTGATTCGAATTAGTAGCATTCTCGGCCATTTAGGCTTATTTTGGCGACTCATTACAAACATTATCCAATTACAGTGTATGGTATGATCATTTTCTTCAGTATACAAACTTGCTCACGATAGAAATCGCTGAAACTTCTACAATACAATTGTATGAATATTTGATGCTTTCTTGTTAAGTTTTATCGTTGGATATTATCTAACACTAGTAATATCTAAATATATAGGTTTGAATTTGGCGCTACGACACCTTTTTTGAGCTTTGTACCAATCAAATTCTCTTAATTAATTAAAAGCAAACAAGGTCTGATTAACAGCTCCAAATCGCTTTCAAGTCCAAATCCGCACCACCTCTTACGCGAGCCGCTACTTAATCTTCTTTTCACGAATGTATCTTAAAATTTCGAGCTAATTTGCATATTCACGTGTCCAACTTTTTATTTTGTAAACAAACATCTTTTTTTTCTCGAATTGTAACCTTCCAATACCCATCATATTATAGGTCATAAATATTAAACAAAGAAAACATATTTTCTTAAAATGGTAAGTTTTTGAAAATCCAACGAAATCGAGCGGAGTTACGGCAAGTCAAAGTGATCCAGATTTCTATACATTTCCGCGCGTTTGCCCCAATTCAAAAAATGGCGGACGAAAGCGTGAAGTGGCTTAATTTCAGTAGTAAGGTGAAATGAATATGTGCTAATTTGAACGAGAAAGGAAAATTACAGTCATGTGGAATCATGCGTGAATGAAATATATATTTATTATGCATTGTCCGTTAAAACCAATAAGAACTAGACCGCTCCACAAGTGGAGTTAACTCGGGCTCCTTTTCATGATCATGCATAAGCGAGGCGAAGTTTGAAATGAACGTATATCACCATATCCACAGGAAACCCACATGAATGAATTTTGTTGCCGAGTTCAAAATTTTGGGTACGCCTTTGCGAGAATCCCGTAAGCTGAATTGTCAGATTCAAGGGGGCGACCACTCACCCTTCCTCGTTACGATCCTGTTAGGTGCACAATAGCTTAAAGGGGCACTGTCAACTAATATTGGTCCCATGGGGGACACGCCGCATGCCTTAAGCACAACAACATGAAAAACATTCTATTAAAGTCTAATAATTACGTAATAATTGCAGGATAACATATATATATAGCTAATTGCATAATCTGAGACCGCAAGGATGGATGGGAAATCAGTTCATGACCCACATTACATGCAGATATATTCAATGTTCTCGTAGTTCTGAAGGTATATGAGCTATTTAACTAAGATCCTACAAGTCTGGATACAAAGGTCGATGATTTGACGGTGTTATTTGAGAGTTTTAATTTCCCAGAATTCCTTTTGGCCATAGCTTTCATGATTTTGAACCCGACAACGATTATGCAATTAGCTATATAGTAAGATGACAATTAATTAGCTTGGTTAATAAGGTATACAAATTTAGTTACAAATCCAAAGATTTGACATAGCTATAGAACTCAAGAACTCCCATGAAAATTAATACAAAAATTGTTACAACAATTGTAAGTTACCAAGTTAAAGGCAAGCAATCAAATTAACGTACTAGGGTGTGGCAGGTACGTGCGAAATTGAAATAAGAAATAAATTCACGAAGAAGGTGGAGCTTATAAGAGTTCTAAATATTCCACAGTTCCAGAGTATAAATTATATCCATCTTATGTGAGATAACAATAGTTCTAGAAATGAAACTGCCCATCGATATTATTGCAAAACCATATTGTCATAACTATAAAGCCAAAGTGGTACTAGGATTAATTTACTATCTGTCAAGTATTTAGACTTTTTGTCACATAACTTGATTATTTGTCTCATAACATATTTTGTCCAGGAGTACCATGTACAGCAAATATAAATAGTTTCTGAGATGATAACGTGGCACCAGTGGCGTAGCGAGGTCCAGAACTTGGGGGGGGGGGGGGGGGGGGGGGGGGGGGGGGGTGTTCATAGGTATGATATGTACCTATTATATTTTAAGCCCACGTAAAACTCCTCACGAACTAATGTCAGGGCTTCCCGGCTTATACCCGGATTTTATGGTCTTTTATGCATGGTATATAAAATTATAGACAGAAGAAATTATCTCACAGTGATGTTTTTATTTAACAACTGGGCAACAACTGCGTTGAGTTCACTAACCTTATCTAGTACGCCATGTTTATAAAGTGGTAAAACCTACATTTTATTGTCTTTTACACTCGATTGCAAAAACAATTATAGTCCCAACCGGCCAACCAAAGCCGGATTTATTACAACCATCAACATATAAAAAGATTAAAGAATAGGCACTTTGCTGAGTGCAAGGTGAAATGGAATATACAAAACTATTGTTGAGTTATTTCTAATTCTGTGTCAGAGCTAAAGTAATCCGTGCTGTATCTGCATGGATAATTAGAACGTTACTGAATATATGTTCTTCAAGCGAAAAACCATGAACGTAAGTGTGTGCCCCTTGACTGAATCAGCTGACTATAGTTCTAACATCAATCTTCTGTTTGGTGCAAACTTACTAACAATTGCACTAGGGTCAAGCTTGTTTAATACATCTACTAACAATTGCACAAGGGTCAAGCTTGTTTAATACATCTACTAACAATTGCACTAGGGTCAAGCTTGTTTAATACATCTACTAACAATTGCACTAGGGTCAAGCTTGTTTAATACATCTACTAACAATTGCACTAGGGTCAAGCTTGTTTAATACATCTACTAACAATTGCACTAAGGTCAAGCTTGTTTAATACATCTACTAACAATTGCACTAGGGTCAAGCTTGTTTAATACATCTACTAACAATTGCACAAGGGTCAAGCTTGTTTAATACATCTACTAACAATTGCACTAGGGTCAAGCTTGTTTAATACATTCTACTAACAATTGCACTAGGGTCAAGCTTGTTTAATACATGTACTAACAATTGCACTAGGGTCAAGCTTGTTTAATACATCTACTAACAATTGCACTAGGGTCAAGCTTGTTTAATACATCTACTAACAATTGCACTAGGGTCAAGCTTGTTTAATACATCACTACTAACAATTGCACTAGGGTCAAGCTTGTTTAATACATCTACTAACAATTGCACTAGGGTCAAGCTTGTTTAATACATCTCTCTCCAATGATACGATGCCCAATGACGACAGCCTCTTCTGTCCCGTGGTGGAACGTAGATAGCTTTTTTACAAGCTTTAACTTAGAGAATATCCACAAGGACCCCAATCGACAAAAATAAACATGTTCTTCGGATATTTCCGCATTTCCCGCCATATAGGAGAACAATCCACATTTTATATAATGAGTCGGGTTGTGACATGAATATTATTTTACATAATATTGCGGAAAAAGAAAACTTGAAATTTTATTTTGGGGGGGCGGCCGCCCCCCCCCCCCCCCCCCCCCCTCGCCCCCCCTCATTATTTCTATCATATTGTTTCGAGTGTAATATGGAAGAAATGTGAATTCGTGGGATTTCAAAGAGCTCAAATTTCACTCCTAACAATATATATGAAAAAAATTAACATTAGGAGTATTTCACTGAAAAACACCAACATTCTGAAAACAAACCCAGCGCGCGCGCTCGATGGCCGGCGACGTGATGATATATAAATGGTAGTACTAAAATGGTCATATATGAAAAATCTTAAAAATTTACCGAGTTTAGTCAGTCTGTACGAGAGAGAATCTTGATCGACCCTCAATCAAGATTGATTCCGAACCGACGAATGTATTTGCATGTCACGCAAAAATGAGAGCACTCTGCTGAGACACGCTGAGACACCGTGACCCTAAAGTCTGAGGTTTTGTATATAAAAAGTGTAATCAGTTGCATAAATTCATTTCGTTATGTAAGTGAAAATGTGTTTATATAACGGAATTTATGCAAGTAATCAGTTGCATAAATTCTGTTATGTAATGAAACTTTTATTCACAGAAAAAACTTACTGCATAAATAATTTTGTTATATAGAAGAAGATAATCACATATTATGCGAATATAAGTTATCCCCACAATTTATAACAAGACGCTCTACAAGCGTTTACTCGGGCTTCTAATGGTGAAATACAAATTAAAGTGCTGTTGAATGCTAAACATTGCTACATAAGCTTTTCATCCAAGAAGAAGGATGTTAGGATATCTGCCCATTGTAGTCATACAGGCTTTTGTGTTATTTTATTTATGAAACTAATTTTAAAATAAAATAGTTTATGATGCCAACATATAAAATACTGCCATATGGGTGATCAGTGACCGGTTTTGAAAACGAGCCCTAAAAAAAGTATGCATAAATTAAAAGAGCTGTTGAAGCCATGTTGATTTCAAGCCCTAAAAGGTACGACATATATGACCATATATGGCAGAAAAGTGGATTGTGCTGATATCATTTAATCAGTGACTGGACAACATATTTTCTTGTGTTCTTTCAATTGACCCTAAAAGGTATGGACTCGTGTTACATAACTGTCTTGTGTCGGAACCCTAAAAGGTTCACATAGGAAATATTTTTGAACCCTAAAAGGACGTCGATCACCCCTACCAGTTGGAGAAAGGTAGTAACCCCCCCTCCTACAATAATACAATATTGTTATAATTAGACAACTAGTGAATTTTATTGAAACTCATACTTTTTTCAGTAACTGACAATAACTAAAATAAAAGGAAGAACATATAATAATGAATCAGATCAGATGAGGAATGTTTTGTAATGAGTGTCCATTAATGTTTCACAATTCAGTGTGTAAACTTTCTAGTTAGTGGTCATTGTTCTATTCTGAACAGCAATGGATCCTATTGTTAATATGAATGAAGTATAATTTTCCCTCAACAGACATTCAAAAGCTCTATCTATGGGCATGTTGCAGTAGGTATAAACCCTCAATATTTATTGCTCTGTCACCATGTACATTACCAGTGTAGCTTTCGCTGTATTCAAATTGATAGTCTGTATCATATACTGTGAGCATTGTTGGTAATTCTGTCATCATCAAAAATGACTGTCCAGCTGATTGAGATAAGCTTGTATACAACTCATTCCCAATATTCATTATTTGCACCAGGTCACTCTGGGGAGGTTGTTGGTTGTTCTTTTATTGTATATCAAAGAACACAAACTCATTGCAACACATTGTTGTCTGGACAGCATTCGACCAAATACTAAAATATTGCCTTGACTATATTAAGGTGCTCTTATTGTTTTGTTTGGATCAATAAGTAGAGTTTAGGACCAGGATTTCTTTTCTATATCTGTTCTCAATGCAGACTGACAGAAATTTCTTCTGTGATTAAGACTTTTATATGTAGTGAACTTTGAAGAACAGTTTTCATCTATAAAACCCTTGATTGTAGATTTGGCTCCTTCAAAACTCGTTGTAAAGCCTTTTTCTTTCTTCTTTTGGAGACAATATGAATAGAGCGGTAAGTGATCTTTCTAAAAGACTGTCTTTTTATAGTACTGGGAATAGGTCTATAGCAGTCACGTCGAGCAATACGTATATTATTGACAATATGATGAATCTGTGACGATGCTGGCACAGTTTTTTCAATACAAGAAACAAACATTGCACGTCGAGATCTAAACTCATTTATTTCATTAATTGACGAGTCATCATGAACATTTTCACTACAAAGGTTAGCCTGGATGCGAACATTTGATTTTCGTCTCTACAATAGTAAGCTGTTGTTGACAATCTTGTAATATTGATTCAGTAACTAGCTTTAAGTTATGTAGTTCGTACGATTCTATCATGGATTCATGGCCGCTTTGAAGTTCTCACCTTTCTTCAAGATATCTGTTTTGCTTTTTGTCGTCAAACTTCAGTTCATCAGGCTTCGTGTTGTGTAATACACTGTGCATAGCTATGCAGTTCTCAGATGAGTTCTTATTTGAGTTCATAATGTTCATATTTATGTTATTTTGTAGCTCAGATTTGTAGCTCTTTGAGTTCGTGGACCGACCCGTTTCGAAAACGCTCGTCTTCTTTTAGTGTGGGCCTACCACGAACAGCGGTGCATTTGTAAGTGAGAAGAGCGTGTCTAACAGCAAGCGATATATCATCTCAGTTATCGACGATGTCATGAGCTTTGTCCGAAAGAGGAATATCGAACTTTTTGAAACGACACAGGCACAGAAGTATTCCTTCTTCGAATGAGTCAAACGTGGTCAAACGTGCACGTCTCGTATGAGCCTGCGATATACGACCGAGCGCATGCGCTTGTCATGACGATTTGTCCATTTTGTGACCTACGAAGAAAAAGAAAGCCCAATTTTATAACTCGGGCTTCCTGTGGATAGGCCCGAGTAATAATAACTAGACCCTGTCGGCAGGGTTCACTCGTGCCCTGGTGGGAATGCTTTGGATCACCCAAGTTAGTTGAATTGGAATCCCTGTATATTCTATGTGGGGAGGGCAAGGGGAGAAGACCGGGGCCTAGTATCTTCATCAAGTATATATATGTATTGGAACCATTTATATACAAACATTTATCTTTCTATCAATCGATTGTGGGACATTATCAAATCCCAAAACCGTCACTAAAAATAAAGTCAAAATCAAATCAAATCAGATTATAGGGCAAATGAATGTATTTACACAATGATATTGTCAAAGCTGGTGTGTGTCTAGCTAGCGGCGTCAGAGCGAAAGCATATATCATGGAGTCTTGTACTACTGAATTGTCTCGCACATGCGCATAACAGTGGAATGCTGCAAAAACCCTCATTTGGATTCTGTAATACGGATGGTAAGATGCATAGCATCTGCAACTGCTTGTATGATTAGTGCATCACACCATGTACCTTGTCGAGACATATTAGATATGTACTTTACCCATGAGTATAAGCTGTATTACTCTCAATAAACCTTTCTGGATTATTTTTCTCATGTATTGAACACCAGTAGTACGTACATCCATGTGTGATAGTTGGTTTTCACCATATATAATTGATGTGATACTGTTCTAAAAAAGCAATCACCTGCACCGCCAACATCTATTGATCTTAAACCTTGCTCGGTTAATCTAGACTGTAATAACAACCATTGGGGGAATTCTTGGCCACTGTATTTATTTGGCATTGGAAACTGGGCCTGGGTTTACTTCAATGTCAACCTGAAATCAGTAACTTTCTCCTTGAAATACAATACCTCTGTGATGCTGTTTATTGCATATTGGATAACAATCAACAATAATAGTAACTAGATATTTTGTATTTTATGCTTGGCTCTTCTTGATTGACTAAGATAATTATTATCATATTTCATGACTTACTTCTCTCCTCATATCATAAGATACGAAGTACAACCAACGGCAACAACACTTTTTGGCATGACCTGAGTTTTGTAGTATTTGAGTGTTTCAATAACTTTGATTTTGATAACAATGGTTCATTGTGTTTGCTGTTTGTTTCATAGTATAACTTTGATTTTTGATAACATTGGTTCATTTGATACTTGTTTGTTTTCATATTTATACCTTTGCAATTCGACGCGTACTTGTGGTCTCTTCGTTATTTGCTGCTGGGACTAGCTTCCTCGCGAATGGAAGGGGTGGCGACCATTATATTTGCTGGTCTCTTCGTTATTTGCTGCTGGGACATGCTCTCCTCCACGAATGGAAGGGTGGCGACCATATATTTGCTGGTCTCTTCGTTATTTGCTGCTACAACTAGCTCCCTCACGAATGGAAGGGGTGGCGATCTCAAATTTGAAAGATCTTCTCGTCTTCAACACTTAACTTAACACTCCGACGAGTAAAAAGTGCGTAAGATTTTTGCTCGTAGAATTCCACACGAATCGTTGAAAGAATGAAGTCTTTCTTCCATACATGTCCTAAAAATCCAAAAATGGCCGTCGTCTTGTACTTCTGAGCATAGTGCACCATGTGCTAACCGCAAGGGATAGCTGGATACCTGTGGTATGTAAACTTTCGTGGCAGCTACGGTCTGTGGCCAATGTTTGGGGTCTGGGTTCGAGTTAATTAGTGGTCATGCGTAGTGTTTTGGATTTGACAAAGTCCCACATCGATTGTGAGACAGATAATGTTTGTATATAAATGGTTCCAATACATTTAAAACATAATAAGATACTAGGGTCTTGATACCACATGTGACCGGATATTGGCACTAACTGACGCCAAAATGGTTCCCATACATTACACGTGATGGAGCGATACTAGGCCCGGTATTTGTGTCTCGATACCATGTGACCGGATATTGTTGAACTGACGCACCCCCCTCAAAAAAATACGCGTTGGGTTTTATAACCGTGCGGACTGACCGGCTGGCAAGTACTAATGATACCTAGATATCGTACACGTTCATCTGGCCTAAAATGGTAACTTGCACGAGTAATAATAATATCATGTGTTGATATCGTACACGTTCATGTCTGAATTGACAAGAAATGTGTAACTTGACAGTGAATTTATCCCGTATTAATTGATAGTAGTGATCATGTCATGTTGATCATGTATGAATTGATTTGTATGTGATCATGTCATTAATTGATCATAGCTAGTATTGATCATGTATCGTGATCATGTTCATATGTATTGATAGGTATTAATTGATCATGTTATTGATCATGTCATGTATTGATCATGTATTAATTGATCATGTATTGATCATGTCATGTATTGATCATGTATTAATTGATCATGTATTGATCATGTCATGTATTGATCATATATTAATTGATCATGTATTGATCATGTCATGTATTGATCATGTATTAATTGATCTAGTATTGATCATGTCATGTATTGGATCATGTATTAATGATCATATGTATTGAGTGCATTCTATGTGTTGATCATATTTATTGATCATGGAGTGAGAGGAATGAGATACATGACTATAAGTAGGAGAGAAATATTCACTAGACACATGAGATTTACTAAGAATGTCAATTATTGATCATGTAGTAGTGACATGTATTGAGCCTGAATGTATTGATTCTTCGTATTATTTATCAGGTATTGATCATGTCATGTATTGAATGGCATAGAGTAATTAATGGTCCTGTAGTTGTATGCATATGCATGTTTGGGGTCAGGGGGTTGGATCATGTATCTAGTCATCAAAGACCTGTCTGGATCATGTATTTTGACAGACAGTGGAGTGGGGATCAATGGTCATAGAGTATATTGAGTGGCAATGGTAGTGAGGGCTTCACTGTCTAAAATGTAGCATGGGGGGGTGCTCTCAGACAAGGTAGATGGAATGGAGAGGTTTGATCAGGACTTCTGGAATTGCTCTCTCTATCTGGTTGGTG